>JAPCYS010000423.1:0-36732 GCA_028641055.1 Alopecurus myosuroides
TGTCGCCATCCACTCATTCGTGAACTCGTCGTGCAGCCTTCGTCGCTAATTAACAACGAATCGACCATGCCGCCCTCTCCACGTTCATCGACTTGCTGCTGACGGCTACATCATGCGGCGTCCTGCTTGCTCCAACACTAATCGTCTTCCTCCAAGGCCGCTCTGCGCCTCTGCCCTTCCAGGCTCTAGCCTATTCCCAGTTCAATCAATTATATGCAGTACAATCCACTGTATACTGCTTAAGGAGGCACTTCGGCGCTAGCTCGAGGCCTCCACGTGACTCTTGTAGATCATGGTGGATGCAAGGTTGTCTCCTCGTGTGCAATCTAGAAGAGGTCGTCTTCGGATCTGACCAACCTGATATTCAAACTCCTCTCGCCCAATGACCGCGTCGAGTTTAATTATGTCCATCGTTGTTGCCTCCATTGTTTTTTCCTTGATCGCTCGTCCAAACCCTACATCTTTCGCCGGATAGCTTGGAAAGCTCGATTTCGATCATATGCTTGACACACTTGGGTCGATTTGACACAGGGAAATCGATGTCACCCATATTTAAAGACCTAGAGTTGTTTTGTCCCTTGATGTCAGCGTGAAATCTTGCCAAATTTGAGTATGAGACGGTAGCGTGCGCGACAGGTCCGGCCCATACCAAAAAATCAACCACAAACTATCAATTGATCGGGGAAATAATTATTCTTTCATCGGCACACATGTTGCACATGTAAATATAAGATTTTACGTAAAAACCTTTTTTATAGAAAAAACAATCACATATATTTTCATGGCAATGTAAAACCTCCATGAAACATTGTTGTTTAAAATCCACACACAAAAAAACACTCCTTTGTTTCTTTCTCTTTACTTAAAATAAAACATGAAAAAAAAATAAAAACACCTTCATCCATTCACGTATACGGAATGCAAGATTTTTTTTCACTTGAACAAAAATAGAACATTATTTATAGACTGAAAGGAAGTTAATTTTCTCTACCACCAAAGTGGTGTCTTTATCCTTTTTCTCTCTTCCTTTTAACCACAATCTCTCTCCTTTATTTTGTGCTCTCCGCAGTGGAAGTACAGAGGAGCCGAAACCGATCCGGTGGTGTACTTGTTCCTTTTTTTTTGCGAACGATGTGCTCGTTCCATGATCAATCGTAATGTACTCGTAACTCGTTCAGCGTCCGCACTCATTAAATCGTGATCGTGATGCACTCGTTCCGATCTGTGAACTGGTCGTTTGATTTTTGTCGCATACTCGCATGTCGTAGGTATACACAAATCGTGTTGGATTCAGCTTGGATCACGTGCGCAATGATACAATATGTACGTGTATCCATGGTTTAGTCTTTTCTTTTTCTTTCTTTTTTGCGATCGGTTTACGAAACGTTTTTTCACTGACCGGTGGCAGGGTAGGTAATTTGTGTCTAACATTAGGGGCAGTTTCAATGACCTACCAAATCAAATCAAGGAAGCCTTAACGACTTTATTATTAGGTATAGGTATATATAGATTATATCACTTTCCCGTATTTGTCATGATTGTTGTGCATGAATATTCCAAAATTATAAGAAAAATCCATGAAGCTTCTTACGTTTAGTTTGATAAACTTCCGTGCAAACTAATAAAATGTGGCGCAAATATAACATGTACATAATACGTTGGGCTCCTTTAACTTTTAGGATTTTAAACACGGAGAAATAGAAAAAACACATGATTGGAATGACATGTCATCTTCAATCCTATAGGATTGGAAACTACATGCTATATTTTTTTTTCCAAACCACATTAGCCATAACGTGAAATATGGAACCTAATGAGAAATAACAGCATCTACGTCAGTGTTCCCGTCAACTCCAAATAAATCCCACTTTGGAGGATGTCCCCGATCAATTGGGCGGAGGTGGGTTATTTCTACGTGCCTTTTATTAACACATGTACCCTATACATTGGGAATCACGCCCCGAGTGTCGCTTGATTCGCAAGAATAACATAGGTGAGACTTATCGGGTCGGTCTCTATGAAGCTCCTCCATTTTTTTCTTTACTCCGCATGTTAGTTTTGTCCTCAATCAAACTTTATGAAGTCTGCCAATTCTAGGAAATATATAAATACTTAAATCAATATCATTCGATACATCATGTAATATATTTGTATATTTTATCTATTTGGTATTGTAGATATTTATATTTTTTATTAGAAATTTGGTCAAACCCCTACAAGGTTTAAACTTAAGATAAACATGCGGAGTAAAAGAAACATACAGAATCTTCCATTTTAATGTGTATGCGAGACCGTTCGATTGGGCACTTCAGAAATTAAATTTTGTTGATGGTGTGAATGGATGGTAGGTGAACGGATATACTTCTCCCCATCCTGAGCATACTGCGACTGTACTCATGAGTAACCGGATCACTGGCTATAAAAAGACATGTTCACGACACGTATTTTGCATTTTTAATACTACTAACAAGCAAGTAGACCTATCCTGATTCGATAGATCCCCAAACATTGTTGCACAAGCTTACTGGATCTGGTATGTTGCTGGCAGTTAGGCACAAAATGCTAAAAATGGGAGCATTCGGTTCTTGTGCTTGCCATTGAGAATGAGAGGCGTCAGGATCCTTGAACTAATTATTACGCCCTTTGTCAGCAGCTACGTGCCATCTTTCTTCAGTATTCTTCGCTCCAGTAGTACGGTGAGGACTGTACATCAACATGTTTGGCCTTTTCCGTCGAGCATCTCCAAAATCTAGAGCCCCAGATAGCGTCGCAGTACTAGTTTTTTTTTTCGAATTAAGGTCCATAGCTCTCAACTCCACTAAAGAAGTTGATAAAGAGCAAAATAACGGAAGTTCAACAAAAGCCAATCTTTTGTCTTACTCGCACCACACCGGTTCTTGATATTATGTCGTTGCAGAGACCGGATGTAATTTTTTTTTTAGAAAGGGAGGCAAAAACTTTGCCCCAATCTATTAATTAAGAAGGAGGTTTACATAAAATAAAGTTCAGAATTACAAAAGGGACTACTCTCCCGGCATAATTTCCCTCAAACCCTTTGCCCCTGCAGCGACCTAAGATCTAGCCTCCCTCTTGATCTTCTCTACAAGAACAAAGGTCGGCGAAAGCTTGTTGCGGAACACCCTGGCATTCCTCTTATTCCATATTTCCCATGAGACAAGGAGGAAGATGGACGCGATCGCCTTCCGATACTGTGCAGACGGACCCGTCATCATCCCCAGTCGTATAACTTAAGGGTTGCCAAAGAAGTGGGTCAATCGAGAAAAGACTCAGCCACTCCTTGATGAGACCCCAAATCCGCACGGTAAAGCGACAGTGAACAAAGATATGGTCCGTAGACTCCAAAGTCCTCTTGCAAAGAGGGCAAAGGCCACAATTGGGCCACCCGCGCTTCTGGAGCCTATCCGTCGTCCAAAGCCTATTTTGAGTGGCAATCCAAGCGAAGAACTTGACTTTGGGAGGGGCCCAGACCTTCCACACCATAGACTTCATGTTGGTAGAGGTAGCGCCAAGGAATTGGGCCCTATAGGCGGAGGCCGTCGAGTATTGCGCATTCGTCGCAAGCCTCCACAAGATTGTTTCATCCACGTCCTCAAGGGTAATGTTCCGAAGTTTCAACCAAAGGTCAACAAATTGCTCCAAGTGCGCTACGGCGAAAGAAGGATCCAATTTGGTCAACTCCACCCAAGCCTCATTAGGTAACGCCTCAGCCACCTTGCAACCTTTCTTTTTTGAGGCCAAGAAGATAAGAGGAGCAATATCCTTGGGCTTCACACCTTCCAACCATGGGGCTTCCCAATAAAATAGAATGGGCACCACCGAGCTCTTTTGGAAGTTAGAACAAAGCCTTGTCACCTCTCTAAAGGAGGAAAGAATAGAAGCAAGATTTTGGATGTCCTCTTTGAAGGGAGCCACAAACACTGCCGCGTCATCGGCATAAAGGGAGGTCCGCAAGATCGTACCCCTCCCGCGGATCTTATGAAGAAGCCCATGAGAGGTAGCAAGGTCAAGTAGCTGCTGCAACAGATCAATGCCAATGTCAAATAGGAGGGCTGACAACGGGTCGCCTTGGCGAAGGCCGCGACCATGGGAAATATGAGGGCCGGCTACCCCATTAAGAAGAACACAGGACGAGGCGGATGAAAAGATGGTGGTGACCCAGTCTCAAAATCTCGGCGGGAACCCTCTCCTTTGAAGGAGGTCAAGTATATAGTCCCATCTCATGGAGTCGAAAGCCTTGCGAATATCGAGCTTGTTAAGGAGGCACGGGGTGTTGCTCTTGTGAAGCTTCGTCGCCAAATTCTTTCAAACAGTTGTCATGGATGCTTCTCTTCTTGATGAACTCATTTTGTGCATTGGAAACAAGGCCATCCATAAGGGGGAGAGCCGACTAGCAAGCATTTTGGTAACGATCTTGGCGACATAGTGGATGAGGCTTATAGGCCTAAAATCTAAAATATCTTCGGCCCCGTCTTTCTTAGGAAAAATCACAATGTTCGTAGATTTGAGCCAATGAAAATTCTTGGCGTGAAGGTTTCAAAAGAATTTACCACCCTCATGATATCCCTTTTAATAGTGTCCCAACACTTCTTGCAGAACAAACCGGTCAATCCATTTGGGCTGGGGGGCTTGTCCCCTGGCATGTTGTTGATGGCATTGGAAACTTCGTCCTCGGAGAAGGGTCATCAAGGGACCGACAATCAGCCCCCTCGAAGTTGAGGGCATCACAATTGAAATCACGCACCCTCCGAGCTCCCTTCCCCAAAGTAGACGTGAAATGGTTGAAGATTATCTCTTCCTTGTACTCGTTCTCGGTAACTGATACATCATAAACGTATCCCTAATTTCTGATGCTCCATGATGATAATATGCCAATTGCTACATGTTTTCTCCCTTCTTTATGTCATTTTTATCGATTTTCTAGACTAACCTATTGACAAGATGCCACAGAGCCGTTCCCTGTTTTCTGTCGTTTTTAGTTTCAGAAAAGTTGTTATAGAAATATTCTCGGAATTTGGAAGTTCGAAGCTCGGAAATCCTATTTTCCCCGGAAGCATCCAGAAGACCGAATAGGAGACAAAGAGGGGCATCAGGGGTCCCACACCATAGGGCGGCGCGGCCCGATACGTCATAAACGTATCCCTAATTTCTGATCCTCCATGATCATATTATGTCAATTGCTACAGGTTTTCTCCCTTATTTATAGCATTTTCATACGTTTTCCAGGACTAACCTATTAACAAGAGGCCTAGAGCCAGTTCCCTGTTTTCTGCAGTTTTTTAGTTTCAGAAAAGTTGTTCTAGAAATATTGTCGAAATTGGAAAATTCGAAACCCGAAAGTCCTATTTTCCCGGGAAGCATCCAGAAGACCGAAGAGGATTCGAAGAGGGGCAGCAGCGGGCCCACACCATGGGCTGGCGCGGGTCCCCCTGGCCGCGCCAGCTAGGGGTGTGGGGCCCCTGGACATCCACCGCCTTTGCCCTTTCGCCTATTTAAGCCCCCATATGGAAAACCCTAAGTACCTGATCAAAATCCCCTAAAAAGTTCCACAGCCGCAGTCACCGTCAACCCTAGATCAGGAGGGTTCTCGAGCTGTTTTCCGGCACCCTGCCGGAGAGGAAATCATCACCGGAGGCTTCTACATCACCATGCCTGCCTCAGGAGTGATGCTTGAGTAGTTCATCCCTGGACTACGGGTCCATAAAAGTAGCTAGATGGTTGTATCCTCCTCATATGCCTCCATGTTTAGATCTCGTGAGCTTCCTATCATGATCGATATCGATCTTATGTAATTCTATATGCTGTGTTTGCTGGGATCCGATGTATATTGAACTTATGCCAAGTTGATTCTAGTCTTTATTCCATATGTTATTTGTGATCTTGCATGCTTTCCGTTGCTAGTGGTTGCTCTGGCCAAGTAATTGCTAGTGACTCCAAGAGGGAGTATTTATGCTTGATAGTGGGTTCATGCCTCCTTGTTACCTTGCTCGAGTGACAGAAACGTGACGGGGGAGGATGTGATGTTGCCATTAGGGAGAAAACAGCGGTGAGATTACCCGCGTGTATAATCATTGCTTACATTACACACTTTGTTTAATGCAATTATATGTTGCTTGCAACTTAATACCTAAGAGGGTTCGGATCATAACCTGAGGGTGGATTATTAGTCATAGATGCAGATGGATGTCGGTCTATGTATCTTGTTGTAATGCCCGGACTAAATATCATAGTAATCATCATGTTATAATATGTACTACGGTGCAAACTTTATTTGTCAATTGCAAAGCTGTAATTTGTTCACCCAGCATGCTATCTTTTATGGAGAGACACCACTAGTGAACCTATGAACCCCGATCCATTTTCCACACTGTTAAACAACCACAACAATTTCCTGCTCTCTCTACTTTCTGCAAGCATACAACTGTTTTCCACACTATACGTCTAATCTTTGTTTTCAGCAAGACCGGTGAGATTGACAACCTCACTGTACCGTTGGGGAAAAGTATTTTGGTTGTGTTGTGTGCAGGTTCCACGTTGTTGCTCACACCGGTGAAGCGCCAGCACCACCGTCAGTGGCATCAACCTTCCGAAGATTCTCTTTCTCCTACTGGATAGATAACCCTGGTTCTTAACTAAGGGGAAAACTCCTACCGCTGTGCTAATCACACCGTCCTCTTGGGGTATCCCAACAACACATAGCAAGGATTTTTCTGGCGCCGTTCCGGGGAACAAACAAACATATATACGAAGACTTCCTCCCGCCACGGTCGCCATCATAAGCAGCAAGGTTCTGGCGCCGTTGCCGGGGAGAAGGAAGTCTTCTAGCAAGGGGAGTCTCTCACTCTAAACCTCTTTATTTTGTTTATTTTCTTGTTTTTATTTTGGTCTTGTTTTTCTTCTGTATATCATAAACACACAAAAATTAGTTCTTATTCTAGTTGTTATTTTTGCTTTATCATGCTTGCTATCAATGTTTGATGTCTCTGAAACTAGATCTTATAGGAAAGGTGGGTTCATGGATGAACAACAAAAATATTATAATGAACACTTCTTGTTAGAAAAAGGGATACACTTATGGGAACAAATTAATAAATTGCATGACTATGCTAAAACCTTGTGCTCTACTTATAATGTTACTTGTTGCTTTGATAAATCTTGCTGCTGTAGGAGGTATAAAATCCTCCCTTTTCAATGTGAGTGTAATGATTATGTTACCATATCTTCTTATGTTAAGGGAGATTATAAATTATATGATGTGGAACAAATTGAAGAATTTATTGCTTGGAAGGGTGCATTCGAAATTGCCTATTTGATTGAAAGTATTGATGATGCACCTTATAAATGTGAGATTTATGCTATACTTGAATATTGCTTTGATAATTACAAGGATTGTAATTACTACATAATGGATTATCTTAATAGATTCTCTCCCCCAAAGGGAGAGACTAATGCTTTACAGGAAACTGTGGAAGAAGAAATTGCTGAAACTGGAAACTCTTTGGATGAAAAAGAGGAGGAGAGTGATGATCAAGAGGAGGAAGAATGTCTACCTCCCAATGATAGTAACTCTTTAACTCATAATTGTGATGATCCTATTGATTCTTTTGAAATATCTCTTTTTGATGAAGTTGATACTTGCTATATTTGTGACCTTATATTACTATGAATGAAACTTGTGAGAATGATGTTGCTACTGTTATTTATGATAATCCATGCTACTTTGATAAATTCTATGAGAATCCTCTATTTACTCAAAATACTGCTATGCATGATAATGAGAAAGTTTGCTTAGAAAATTTATATGATAATGCTCTTGATGATGGTCATGTGTTACTAGATGTTATAAATCATAATGCTACCGATAATAGGGTTGCTATAATGTGTCCTATACCTTTTATGAGTGATCAATCATCTTTTTTTTCTATTTCTAAAAGTGTAAAAAAAAGGAGTTGGTTTTAAATTTTGATCCCACTATATTTGAGCTTGATATGAATTGTGTGATTTTAAACCATGACAAACATGCTTTATGTGATAATTATGTTGTTGAGTTTGTTCATGATGCTACTGGAAATTATTATGATAGAGGAAAATATGTTTGTAGGAATCTTCATGTTACCAAAACACCTCTCCTTTTGTTCAAAGTTTTGAAATTGCCCTTGTTCTACCTTCCCATGATTTCTAGTTTGAGCTTCTTTAATTTATATCTTTACAAGATTCCTATACATAGGAAGTTGGTTAGATTTAAATTTGTTTTATACTTGATTATTGATGCTCCCTTTTGCTTAACTCATATTATCATGTGAGCATCTTCTCAAATTATCATGCCTAGCTGAAAGGCGTTAAAAAAAGCGCTACCGGGAGACAACCCGTTTTATTTCTCTGTTTTCATTATGTTTTTCTTTGGTGTGCTTTTCACCTAGGTGTTGTCTATTTCTTAGAAAACCCTCTGTGTCTTTTCTTTTGTGTTTTTGTTGAGCCAAGTAAAGCCTCTAGTGGAACGTTGACACTATATTTCGGATTTCTTCGTAGAAAACAGATTTCTGCTGTCCACTGTTAATTTTGTTAAAAATCACAGAAAATTTAAAATGACCTGATATTTTTTGTGCTTAATCCTGAGTTATATACTCAACTTTTCTTAGTCGAACACTTTTTGATTTGATCAACATAATATTTTCTAATAAATCGATCTCTGCGTGATGTTCTGTTTTGACAGATTTCTGCCATTTATCGCATTTGCATCTTAATCTCTTTCTTTTGGTGTTCTTTTGAGAAAAGGAGTTTTAAAAGAAGTTGTGACAGTATCTAATGTGTTTTTTTATTGCTAGTCTTGTGTTGAAACTGAACCATGTGAGTTTATTATTTCGATTGTACTAACGTTGCTAATGAAGATTGTGAGAATTTTGATGTGAAGAAAGTTTTCAAGGGTCAAGAGAAGAGGATGATATGATGTGATCAAGAAGAGTAAAAAGCATAAGCTTGGGGATGCCCCGGTGGTACATCCAAGCAAATTCGAAGAATACTTAAGCGTTTAATCTTGGGGATGCCCAAGGCATCCCCTTCTTCATCAACAAATTATCAGGTCAATTCTAGTGAAACTATATATTTATTCGTTCGCATCTTATGTGCTTTACTTGCAGCGTCTTTTATTTTTTGTCACACCCCGGTTTTTGGATTCTTGTACTGTGTTCAGGAAGACAAAAATTAGGGCCAACAAAAAAAATTCTAACAACATGATTGTTTGAACTAACATGTGTTTATGACCTTAATCATATTTGCAACACAAGTTTTTTTTCTTGATAAAACCAATATCAATTTTTTCTGAAAACACTTTTATAATATTTTCCCTGTTGTTTTCTCTGTTGATTACTTGAGTGGATTTCTATTCCAAGACTTGGATCATTCTTGTTTGCACCTTAAAATAAACTTTTAACCTTTTTGGATCCAAGAAAAAAAAATTCAAAATGATTTATGGAAGTTTTCTATAGAAACTATTCCCTGAAAATATAGCCAAGTACCTGTTTTCCACCTTTGTTTTCACTAGGCTATAAAACGTTATTTTATGTTTTCTTGACTTTTATTTGTGCCTTGTTATATGTACTACAAATCCATAAGCTTGGTTTTATTTTTAGATTAATAAAAATGATCTTTTGCTTGTTGTCTTTGTCATATAAAAATAAGGCATAAAAGGCATTTTTGGAAAACAGAGAAAAACAGAAAGTACACCTTTTCCCACATTGTTTTCATGGCCTTAAACTATTTCAAAAAAAAATTCAAAAGATGTTTCTGAAACTTTATAACCTGTTTAACAAACTCCAACTTGGAAAACAAATTTTGGAAACCATTTGGCCTCTGAAAACAATCCAAACTTTTTGCTCTTTTCACTGTTTCCAACACTTTAAAAAATTCCTAAGTGTTAACTGAATTTTTGAACAGTGCTAGATACAATTTTGGTCAGTTGTTTTCTTTGAGTTTTTGTTCAAATTTGAAAACACCACTTTGCCATTTCGAATCCTTGCTGTTTGTACTCCACCTTGGCTTACCTTCTAGAAACCTTCTGTGAGAAGAAAACTTGTGAGGAAAGAGAAAGGATACATGGTGAGGTGGATGGGTATGGGTCTCCGTACTTTGACTCTTTTTGTCTTGTCCTTGGCTGACCTTGCCCCCAAAAGCCAGTGTTGACTTGCCCCTTGGTGGTCTTGACCTCTGGCCACATTTTTTCCTTTCACACTTGCCACACACCCGAGACCACCCCTTGCCCTTTTGCTCTTGCCCATGGCTATAAGCCATCCTGATGGGGGGATAGTAACCCGGTATGTCAACTCCAAGGTGTAACCCGGCCTGAAGGACGCCGCGCGGGATCCGGCTAAGGATAAAGAAACTTCTGGAAGGCCCAAAGTTTATAGGCCTCGTAACCCGGATTGTGGGTTGCGGTAAGGAAAGCTAGGGTTTGTAAGCAGAGTTCGGATAGGACTCAAGCTGCGCCTTGGAGGGCAAGCCAGGGGGGTACGGGTACTTTATAAACCGGCTCCCGGGCTTAGCTTGACAGAGATTCACGACATAATCATATCACCTATTATCGAGCATCCAGTATTACCCAAGAGCCCTATTCGAGACTCGGCGAGTTGAGAGCCGATTCTTAGATCGCTTACCATCATGTTCTCTTTCGAGCTAAACCCTCTCCCAAATACCTGTGTCGACTTACCCCAAGATCAGTTACCTCTGGTAACATCTGCCGTGATCATCCCACGACAGTTGGCGCCCACCGTGGGGCCTGCGTCCAAAGGTGTTTACATCACGGGAGAAGCTCGGAAAAGCATGAGGAACCTCGTCGTTGGAGAGATCTACGACGACCATAAAGGAGAGAAGATGGTGGACGACTCCGGATGGGGGCCAGAGTCGGATCGCCTCGAATCCGGATCTGTCGTTACAATCGGCCGGATCAGCATCTTCATCGGCATGGTATGTTCCTCTGGCTCGGCTCCTGACTATGTTGGATCTGATTCTGTGTCAGGGGAGGATGCTTGCGCCCAGTCAGTAGAGAAGAATCAGTTGGAGCGACAGACCAGATAGAAGAATCCATCGCGCAGTGGGAACAGCCGGAGGAGCCGGCGTGGGCCCCGCATGAACCGGATAATGGAAAAGATGATACTGAATCTATCAGGGACCTGCTGGAAGACCGTTATGGAGAAGACAACAGCGGAGAAGAACAGTGTGAACTCACAGCAGGCGTAATACGCCGAGCGGCGGTCTACACGGCTCCAGCAGCCAACCTCAATCAAGGAAACATGACCACGGCTCCGGTCGGGGCGGCTCAGACATTGGCACAGCGACAGGACGCGGCTAGCGGAAACCCGATCCTGGCCCGGGTCGACGGAGAGTCGGCATCAGTGACTAGCCGCGCGGCGGATGAGGAGTTGCACGCGAATACATTCGGATTCCTGGGAAACCGGACACCGGGGGCGGGTCCTTCAAACCCGCGCCACCCGGCCTTGTTCGACAATAATCTGATCCTAGACCCCACGGTCCTCGCTACGGTTATCACTCCAGAAAACGCAGCGAACGTGTCAGGGACCTGGATGTGGCTCGCCGCGCGTTGGAACAGCAAAGAAGGCAAGTGGAAGCGGAGAAACAAGGGATGGCTACGCGTCAGCGCGAGCTGGATGCATTGGAAACCCGGCTCCGAGAGGAAACATCTAGAGTACACCAGAGAACTCAAACTAGACTACCGGCCACGGGTGGGGTCCTTAACCCGGCGGCTTTGTTTATTACGCCTCAGACCAACCGATCCCAGCTGTAAACCAGGGAACTGCGCCTCAGCCGGCGACAGCGGAAACCCGCGCGGCAAACGCGCAGGCCGGGTTACCCCCACCACGAACCGGAGTCACAACCGGCATCGAGTTGCCACCGCATCCGCCGTCACGGTTTCGCACACCAGCAGGCCACTACAACAATCCTATGGACAACGTGTATGCAGCAACACTTGCATTGAACCAAATCCCGGTAGGAGAATCGCCCCATGCAGAAAGGACCCGGCAAGCGATCGATCTACTGCACACTGCGGTGGCACAGCAGGCCAATTACCCGGACCACAGAAGCGGGATGCATGGGACGCCATACGCCAGCCAACTCCAAGGGAATATTCAAGCAAACTCGGCGCGGCGGAGGGAAGAGCAGCAGCAAATGCCGCCTCCTCCCCGTGTTCCAGCAGCATCGGTAGCGCAGGCTGTTGTGGATAACTCCAGGGCTCGGAGAGCAGGGGCCGGGTCTGCTGCACATGGGTTGCCTGCAGCACCGCGCCCCGCTACGCCCCCAGCTGGATCGCATACTCCCCGAGTAAGGCCAGTCTCAACCATCCTCGCAGGGCCCAAGTGTCTCTCGGATGACATCAGAGCGGAACCTTACCCGGAAAAGTTCAAAGAGCCGGGAAAAGTAGTGAACTATGAACCGACCATGGATCCGGAAACCTGGTTGAGTAGTTATGAGATGGCAATGTCAATCCGTAATGCATCCGAGAATCTTCAAGCCAAGTTCATGTACTTGATGATGTCAGAAGGAGCAGCAAAGTTATGGTTTACCAACCTGCCAGAAAGATCGATCAAGTCCTGGGAAGAACTAAAGACCGCGTTCGTCAAGCACTTTCACGGAACGTGCAGAAAGCTATTCACTATTGATGATTTAGAGCGATGCGTTCAGAAAAAGGGAGAATCAGCACGCAGTTGGGTACGCCGGGTTATGGAGATACTTCACTCATCCACAGAAATTCAGCCCAAAGATGCGCTACAAGCTATGGCAAAAACATGCAAGTATGTTCCTTTAGTACAAAAGTTAACTCGCATGAAGTCCAGTAGGAATGCATCGGAGGTTACAATGGGAGAAATAATGGATGCGTGCAACAAACACGCTGCAACAGACACTACAGAGGAAGAAATTGATGACAAGAAAGCGAAGGTGAACACCAGTAATAGCGGAAGAACCGGCAATGGATCAGCACCGAGCAATAACGGAAATAGTCAGAACAAGCGCCCATTTGAAGGAGGATCCGAGTTTGTAGCTAATACTGAAGCCGGGTCTTCGAGACCCAGGTCTGAAGGGAATTTTAACACCGGAAATCATAATGGGGGACATTATCAGGGACCTCCGAGGCCGGGCAACAGTTGGGATATATTAAGGATGGCGTGCCCGAAGCATAGCAGGAACAGCAAGCCGGCTAATCACTCCTTGGAGCAATGCGCCGACTTACAGAGATGGAAGAATGAGGAAGTAAACAGAGCCATGCGAGGAGCGGGTCGGGGAGGAGGCCCGGGTCCAGGTGGAAATTTGGGCAACGGTCCGCCCCCAGCCGGCAACCCGGCAGCAGGAAATCCGGGCAACAATCAAGGGGGAGCGGGAGGTTTTCAGGCTAACCCCAAACAGTTGGGTCAATATCATGTGCACACCACTGGAGGCTCTAACAAGGATAAAAAGATACTGAAACAAGCGGTCAATTCAGTCTCTTCCGCTGTTCCGAGGTATTTGAGGTGGTCAGAACAGGAGGTAACTTGGAGCAGAAGGGATCATCCGGACAGAGTTGATCACCCGGGAGTTTTAGCCTTGGTAGTGGCACCACAGGTCAATGGGTATGAACTGAAAAAAGTCTTGATGGATGGAGGAAGTAGCATCAATTCCTGTACTGGGAAACTTTTCTGCGCATGGGCCTCAAAGAATCTCAACTGCAAAAGAGTACAACAGTTTTTCACGGGGATAGTGCCGGGTCATTCAGCGTGCCCTGAAGGAAAAATGGCGTTGGAGGTAGCTTTTGGGGAATCAAAGGACAACTATCGGGTCGAGTGGCTTACCTTTGAGGTGGTTAAGTTGCGCAGTCCCTATCACGCATTGTTTGGAAGGCCGGCTTATGCCAAGTTCATGGCAAGGCCGTGTTATGTGTATCTACAGCTGAAAATCCCGGGTCCTAAGAAGACCATTACCATACACGGAAATCGAGATATAGCAGCTGAATGCGACGAAGGAGATGCAGCAATGGCTGAGCAAGCATGTAGGAAAGAGGAGCTCAAGCATTACCGATCGCAGGCAAACCCGGAGGAAAGGGCAATGTCAAAAAGGCCGACCTCTGAAGGGGATAAAGCAAAAACTAGGACAGAACAAGATCACAAGATGGTGGCCTTCGTCAGGAGCGGTCCTTCCAAGCTCCCTGGCGTAGAAGAGGAAAGCACATCGCTATCTACAACTAGCCGCGCTACAAGAACGACATATACGGATTGGCTAACAAACCCGGTACTCATTATGAAAGGACTAACGAATGGAGAATGTGCATCGGCCGTGCCAGCCTGGGGCCGATTCTCGAGAAGAACTAAAGCAGTGTAATGGCCAGCAGGTTTCATACGCGCTCTTTTCCTACCCAGGGTACCTAAGGGGACTGGGAGGTTTTTAATGAGGCGGCCTGCTGGCACAAACTTTTTCGTATCAATAAAAGAGATGGTTTTCAAGTCTTATCATGGTCTTTGCTTCAAGTACAAGTAAGTGATATTTGTTATTATCAATGCATCAGTATCATCAAAATACGTTGCACGTACAGTTTTTGGGAATTGAACTTCTTAAGTAGTAGTCACAAACCCAGAGACCTGGCCTTGATGCCTATGAGTTATGAGGGCCGATTACTTGCAAGACGAGTACGGCTGCAATCTTATAACCGGACGAAGGAGCCAATTTCTTGGTTATTCTTACTTAAGCTCGATGTGAATCGCACCAAAGTGGCATGATCTGTTCGCTTACGATTACAATCAAACCATGCAGCCCAATGGGACTTGCTTGACCCTGTTTTTCGTATAGATGTAACAACATGGTATCCACGCGAAAGCCGGCTTACAGTATAAGATAATCAAAAGGGTCATCTAAACCACAAGTCTATGCAGAGTACAAGGCTAAATAGCCGGAAACTCAACAAGTATCAAGCATGACTTCAGTATTTTACGTGAATGGCTATTGGTTTTCGGATTAGTTGAGAGCAGCTTGTCATCTGAAAAAGGCCACACCCCTGGCTCGTACTTTGGGTCATGGGGACTGGGGACTTCGAAACAGAACAAGCTGTTTATCTACTAAAGCTCGAAAAAACCTTGGCTTCCGAGTCTTGGGGACTTAAAGAAAAGTCCGCTTATCAAGCCCGCGATACTCGGTTAACCGAGCCTCGAAAAGGGAATCAAAAGCAACCGGGTATCGAGAATAAGCTTAAGAGTAAAACAAGGGTCGAGATTATCAAAAGCCGGGAAAGGCACAAAGTTATCATGAGTAAAAGTACAAAGTGACAGCACCAGTATCAACGGCGCAACAAGCGCATCATCAAAATCATACCAGTTTTTAAAATACAGAATACAAGACAACATCCTACTCGGCATCCTGGGAATGATCTTCCGGGTCTTGGTCTTGGACCTGCTCCTTAGCCTTTCCAGCAGCATTACCCGGACTTCCCACATCAGGACGGACAGGCGGAGGAACAGCTCGCGTAGAGGTAGACAGCCTTAGGCCTAACTCGGCCTCTCTCTTAGCAGCTTCTTCTTTCCTCCTGGCCAGGTCAGTTGTCCATTTTTCCAGCATATTAAGGGGAGGGGGTGCCTCCACCAAAATGGTTTTGCCTTCAGTGTCGTACGAGCTCATGATTGTGTCCAGTTCCATCTTATCGGCCAAGGCAGTAGCCGAGTGGCGTACGGCGGATTGTATAACTTTGAAATCCTTAGGCGTAAACTTGGAGCCGTCAGCCTTGAATTCTGGGAACCCGGATATTACCTTTGCCGGGTCAAGCTTAGGGAAATAAGCTTTCGCCAGCGTAAAGGCCCGGGTCATACCGACTCGGCAACATGAGCGCTTCCATATCTCAATCCATCCAGGCACCGTTGAAAACGCTTGCATAAGGTTTTCTTTCGCCTGGGTATACCTCGGAAGGCCATTTCACGGCATCCAATAAAAGCTTTGTGCCGGCGAAAAATGTTCGGAGCACAGTCTTTAGCGTTTTTTAGTCATGGCAACGTCATCGTCCTCTGGAGCAGCAAGGTTAGCACCTACAATTGAAATAAAAGAAAGCATATCAGTAGTCTTGATTATTATAACGATAAGATAGAGGCATGTAAGTTAATCGCGAACAAAAACTTACTTAGCAAGATGCGATAAGTGTCCGCAACCTGGTTCGACAAGTTTTTTAGTGTAGATTGGGCAGCATTGTATTTCTTCTTGTATCTGGAGGCATCTTTTTTCAAAGTCTTCACCTCCGCCTCAAGGGTTTCTCTGCGCTTTACTTCAGCAAGCAGGAGCTGCTCGGTCTTGAGTAATGCCTCGTCGGACCGAGTAATTTCCGCCTGCAAGGAACGGGTAAACTGTAAGTCGGATATCATGACAAGCCGAGTATCACATGAAGTACCGAGCACAACTTCAACAAGTTATGCTCCGAACTTGGGGACTGGTGTGTAGTAAGGAATATCAAATAATGTTACCTGATGTGCTGCGGCCATACGCTCCAAGATATTTCCCTCTGAAGCCATCATTGACAGGAGAGCACTCATCAACTGGTTAAAATCATTGTTTATCCGGGTTAGAAGGCTCGGGGGCGCGGAAATTTGGAGAAGAAGTTTTCTTCGTAACAGGAGACGGCACCCGGGTCATCCGAATGTCGGAGTTTGGCCCTCCTCCCGCGCCCGTAGCTGCGCCTTTTTCCTTCTCGCTGGCGTGCGAGGCAATTGGATACCCGGCTTTGCCTAGCCGGGTTCGTTGGTGACGCCTGCTCATCACCAGCTGTGGTGAATGCATCGTCAGTCGGTTTTTTTACCCCGGTCCTCAACTTCCATGTCTTCCTGGTCGCTAACGACGACCGTGGCTCTATAGAAAGTGCAAAGGTGCGGCTAGCGCATAAGTCGTGAAAAGGGCGATAAAAGTTTGGTATAACATCAGGAAAAGAACTTTACCCGGGGTTCACCGCGAAGTCCGAGGGGAAGCCGCTGCTGGACCCGGAAGATACTGAAAAATACCAAAGCAAGGTGTGAGATTACTTTGTGAGGGAATGTTTGGGAAAGATTTGTGTGTGGTGAATACCAGTATGTCGAACTGGAGGCGATGAAGTACCCGGGTTAAGGGTCTCGTTACCCGGATTGTTCCGGGTCACTCTACGTTTGGGTGCAGGTGGCTCCTTCGGTTATGACCCAAGGGATGATGACAGGGTTAGCTCGTGAATGATATCATGGAAACACAAATTAAGCACAAGGAAATGAAATGAAACCTGGAAAACGATTCCTTGGGGTTTTCTTTTGGATCCGGCTTTAATTGCTGGCTCCGGTTCATCTTCATCACTAGCAGACTCCACCTTGCCGTCCGTTTCTTCCTCCTCGTCTTGGTCTTCTTGTTCTGAAAGTAATCAAGATTATAGTGTGGAAATGAGAAGTAGGGCATGACGTATTCAAGGGGACTAAGTATGTGCCTTCGTCCGAGTTAACGGCATCCCCTTCTTCTTCCGGGTCTCCGGAGTTAGGAGGAGTACCTGCCTTCCAGAAGTCACTGTCGGCCTGAGGTGGAGACGCCAGAGCAAGGATTAAAAATTGTATCAAGAGGAATGAATAAAATTAAAACTTGTTTAGAATTAGGTCCTTACCGCGGGGGCCGGGTTCTCGAGGGTGAAAGGTTCTAATCCGGCTATGTTCCGGATCACCTCGAGCTTTCCGTCAGAAAGCCCTTGATTCTTTTGTTGGCATCGCTAGGAGCGAAGTTGCTGGTGGAGTATCGGATCGGGTCCGTGGTTTGCCCCGAGTATTCACACATCAGTTTTGTGCGAATGGAGTTGGGTTGGATGCGGAAATCGACCCAAGTCTTCACCAGGTTAAGCCCGATGAGGCCTTGGGCAGAAAGGATGGAGATTCTGGCCAATAGAGGTAGAATTTCTTCTCTTTCCGGGTCAGGGGCAAACCCATTGAAGGCTTCAGAAATATCAAGTTGACCCTCCGAGTAACCCGGCAACTTCTTTTCGCCGGGTGGGGAGGTGTCCTGGCAGTAAAAGTATGAGAGCTGCCAGTGCTTTACGTGGGAGTTGAGGGTGAGAGGAGGCATTAAGGAGTTCTTGCGGCGTTGGATGGAAACCGCCGCAAGTAAGAAGTGCACCGTCGCCCGCTTTCGCGGCACGGTTTGCACTGGAAGAGTTCGACGAAGAGGGCCAGACTTGGCGGAGTGCACAAGTAAGACTCGGAAAGAACGATAAAATGAGTGATGTTTAAAACGGAGTTGGGTCCTATGTCGAAGATGCGAAGGCCATAATGGCTTAAAACGTCGCGAAAAAAAGGATGACCCGGAGGCCGGAAGCCCCGGGTCACATGTTCAACAAAGCATATTACCTCGTTTTCTGCCGGAGTGGGCCGAGTTTCGTTACCCGGCACCCTCCAGTGGATGATTTCTTGAGGGGGGAGAACCCCTAGCTCGACCAATTCTTCTAATTTGGCCTTGGTGACCGAAGATCGCGCCCAGTTGGCGGATATGGAGTTTGTGGTCTTGGCTTTGACTGGCTGCTTTCCCTGCTTCTTGGGTGCCATGGGGTTAACCTGTAAAACATCAGGTAGAAAAACATGAGAAACGAGACTTGGAAACTGTCAGTTGGCCGAGTAATGATAAGAGGTATTGAGGCAACTTGAAAGATAAATGTTATCCGGGTATCATGCGTTCTTATAAAAAATTATGGAGGCTAATGTGTGGATAAGTGCTTAGGAGAAATAGATGGTTGTCCGTGCATCTATCGCGAGTAATGAACTGGAAAGGAGGATTTTCCGGGTGACAGAAGCAAGGGCGGAAATTTTAGGCGGCTCGAGCCTAGATTGGGAACTCCATTTCTAGATTTACGGCGAAATTAATGATTACTGGTGGTAGAGGAGTGAACTAAAGTCTAAATCTTATCTATTGGATGGGTTAGGACGAATGCTAGCAACCTAATCCGGTGCGCCCCGAGAAATCGCCGGCGGGTCGATTCAGATCCAATATGAGGCAAAACCAAGAAATTGCAAGGGTAGATTAATGAGTACCGGAGACTTACTGGAGGAGGTTGGAATGAAGCCTTGCGGAGGCAAATAGCGCAGGCCTGGTGCCCTTTCGCGACTCTTGGCGGGCAGGTCGGGTGTCTGGCGGCGGATCTCGGCGGCGGGGCTGAGCGCGCTGTGGCGGAGCGCAGCCGGCGACAAATGGGCTCCGGTGATGTGCGGAGTTCCCGTAATGGCGCTCTGCGGGTTTGGGTACGGAGGAAGAGGAATGAGGAAAGATGAGACGTTGGGATTAGGGTTACCCCTAAGGACCTATTTATAATGGTTCGGGTGGAAAAATTAAGTCCAACGGGCGGGACCCGGAAATTGCGGGGTAACGGCTATCTATTCAAAGTTTATGGGAGGTGCATCGAGTGTTGAGCAAGAGATCCTGGCAAAAAAGAGAAAGGGATACTTTCCGTGGTATCAGGATTAATTATCGAGAAAAGTGTAGAGTTGTGGAGTTTTTATTAAGGCTTAGACCTGGAAAATTAGGAGAAGCATTTGGAGGAGGGCCGGGTTATTGCATGGTCACCATGGAGTTGGACCCAGCCATTTATCAAAGCATTGTAACCCGGCCTCCATACGCTTGAGCGTTTGATATTTTTGCAGGGGATAGCCAGCGCTTCAAGGAAGAATCCCGGAAGCCCAAGCTATCCTGGGGACTACTGATGGGGGGATAGTAACCCGGTATGTCAACTCCAAGGTGTAACCCGGCCTGAAGGACGCCGCGCGGGATCCGGCTAAGGATAAAGAAACTTCTGGAAGGCCCAAAGTTTGTAGGCCTCGTAACCCGGATTGTGGGTTGCGGTAAGGAAAGCTAGGGTTTGTAAGCAGAGTTCGGATAGGACTCAAGCTGCGCCTTGGAGGGCAAGCCAGGGGGGTACGGGTACTTTATAAACCGGCTCCTGGGCTTAGCTTGACAGAGATTCACGACATAATCATATCACCTATTATCGAGCATCCAGTATTACCCAAGAGCCCTATTCGAGACTCGGCGAGTTGAGAGCCGATTCTTAGATCGCTTACCATCATGTTCTCTTTCGAGCTAAACCCTCTCCCAAATACCTGTGTCGACTTACCCCAAGATCAGTTACCTCTGGTAACATCTGCCGTGATCATCCCACGACACATCCCTGGCGATGCCCTTGCGCCACTATCCTCCCCCACCTTCCCACACTCTCCCCTAGCAAGGACGGGGCCTTCCCTGGCCCCTGAGAGCGAGCATGGGCCCTAGATCCCCGACGATCACCGCTGGGATCCCGAGGTGGTGCTCCCCTCCCCTCGTGCTTTCCCATCCCCCTCCACCGCCCTGGTTGCACTCCCTGCACCCCCCACGACCCTGCCTGACTCCCTCCCTTGCCTTATGTCCCGCAGGTACGCTGCCGCCGTCCTTTTTGCCGCCGCGGGCGCCCTGTTGCGCACCGCCACTTGAGGCCACGGGCGCCGCCTAGCTCTGTGCCCCTCGACGCCCCTGCATCCCTACACCACCCCCGAGCCTGCGCCACCGCCCTTGAGCCTCCCACGGTGAGCCACTGTGCAGTTCCATCGCCGGTCGCATTGAGCGTGAGAGAGAAGAGAGGAGAGGAGGGAGACGATCGGAGCGCCGTGGATCTGAGGATCAACGGTCCTTGTTAAACTGGACATTTTCCCGCCCGCACGCGCGCGCTCGCCTGCGCTGGGCTGCCGTTGGCGCCTAGTTGGGCCGCGCCGTAAGGAATCCGGTCTGGGAGTGTTTGATTGCTTCCTGTTTAAAAATCCATAGAGATTTAAGTATTTGCTTTGAGCTTGGGAAAAATACCTAGAGCGCAAAATAAAATCAACCAAAAATCTTGACCCTAGTAATATGTTTTCTTAACCATTTAAAATTGGTAGATCTAAGTTTTGGTATTTATTTTTGTCACAATATATGTTTTGCCACAGAGTGTCTGTAAATATGTTTTTAGCATAACTTTTTGGATCTGTATCCAAAAGGGACAAACTAAATTGTTTTGAGTAGCCTTTGAATATATCTACCACTATGACTTTGCCTCACATCAAGGTGAGTTACCAAATGGAAATGCCATCCATTTTGGTTATTGACCAGTAGGCGTTTCTAGGATTTTTAGAAGGATTTTAAAAATTATTTTTTAGGTGAATACAATTGGATGAGTTTGAATATGTCTATATCGATATAATCCTATCTTGGATTAATTTTTTTAGCCCTAGATTATTTTTGGTGAGCAAAACTAGAAACAACAGTTTTTCTGTTTTCACTATTACTTGTGTATTTGTTTGTTAAGTAATGTGTGGATGTTTGAGTCTTTGTTCCTAGCATGTATAGATGTGTTACCAATTTTTACTAGGTTGTTTTCTTGCAATACATCTACCTTAGGAAGTTTGTGGATGTTTGGAAAGTCAAATAGAAATAGAAATGGCATTTGTTATTTTCCTAGTTTTATTATTTGATGTTTGGTGAACCAATCCTTGTAGGTTTGTTTTACCTAAGTTTGTGCTATGCTTGAGTTGAGTCCAGTACCATTTTGGTACTGTTATTTTGATGTTATCATCTCTGTTAGCTTGCACTTTATTTTATAGCAAAGCATGTGCAACCTTTGTTGTTTGTTTTCACTACTATTATTTTCACTAGTATGAATAGCCTTGTATTGATTGTTTAGTGAGATTAATTTTTTCATGTGTGACCAGAGGCTTTGTTACCCCTTCTTGCCTTTGTATTAGTGGGCCCATAACCCACTGGTCCCATTGCATCTTGGTTTAGGATGCAAATCCCCAACCATACACTTGTGTGATTTTAGCATGTATTACTATATGTTTGATTGTTATTTTCCACCAAGGAAAATGATTGTCATTTAACTTATGTAAGTGAGGTGTTAAGTTTTCTTTGTCAATCCTAGTATGTTTTGGTGTGATTCATTTGTTAGCATAATATTCCTTAGGAGTATCATGTTAAAGAATGTTTCACTGTTGTTTGGTAAATTAAATATTGTTTGTTAATAGAATGTTTTCCTAGTGATTGATAAATTATTTGTGAATGGATTTCATTGAGTGTTCGTATTTCTGAAAGTGCTTAGTTTATCTTGTGTTGAGTGCATAGCTACTGGTTGTATAGCTTGTACCTTGGGTTGCTTGCTATTTAATTAATTAGGAAAGCATGTAATTACTAGAATGGATTAATGGTTGCTTAGTACATGTTTTCATAGAATTATTTTTGTGTATTTGCTTACTAGCATGTGTAAGGTTTGTGTGCTGTTAGTAGGTATTTATATTCATGAGTTGCTTGTTTAGGATCATGCATCCTCGTAGCATTATTTTCTTCTCTAGTAATGAATTAGTGTCATCACTAGATTGTTTGAGTGCTCTAGCATTGTTGTCTGTTATCTTATGAGTGTATGATTCTTCTAGCATGTTTAGGATGTTATTACTTCTGTTATTATGACATGACTTGTGGAGCTGCTGGTTACTATAGTTGTAGGATACAAGTATTTCTTATAGCATGCTTGTGTAGAATTCCATACTAGTATACTATTAGTGCACTCGTGTTCTTATTCTAGTTGTAAGGAGCATTATATTTTATGATGATTGTGTTTTATCACTTGTTACCTTTGATTGGGCTACTGGTTTGTTTAGTTATTTGCATGATTGATGTATTCCATAACTTTGAGTAGACATAAGCATATTCTATAACTTGCCTATTCATTGGTGGTGTGTTTGATCGTTGTTTAGAATTTGTCTGAGTAATTACCTTAGCATGAGCATAGTACTTATGTTATTGTTGTGCTAGTGTTTTTTTGTTGTGTTTATTAGTATCTTTTTATCTATGCATTAGTTAATCATGAACTTGTTTGATGATGATTGCTTGTGTGTTGTTAGAAGAAGAAGAAGAAGAAGAAGAAGAAGAAGAAGGAGAAGAAGAGGAGAAGGAGAAGGAGAAGGACAAGAAAAGAAGAAGAAGAAGAAGAAGAAGAAGAAGAAGAAGAAGAAGAAAAGAAGAAGAAGAAGAAGAAGGAGAAGGAGAGAAAAGGAGAAGAAGAAGAAGAAGAAGAAGAAGAAGAAGGAGAAGAAGAAGAAGAAGAAGAAGAAGAAGAAGAAGAAGAGAAGAAGAAGAAGAAGAAGAAGAGAAGAAGAGAATAAGAAGAAGAGAAGAAGAGAAGAAGAAGAAGAGAAGAAGAAGAAGAAGAAGAAGAAGAAGAAGAAGAAGAAGAAAGAAGAAGAAAGAAGAAAGAAGAAGAAGAAGAGAAGAAGAAAGAAAGAAGAAGAAGAAAGAAGAAGAGAAGAAGAAGAAGAAGAAGAAGAAGAAGAAGAAGAAGAAGAAGAAGAAGAAGAAGAAGAAAAGAAGAAGAAGAAGAAGAAGAAGAAGAAGAAGAAGAAGAAGAGAAGAAAGAAGAAGAAGAAGAAGAAAGAAGAAAGAAGAAGAAGAAGAAGAAGAAGAAGAAGAAGAAGAAGAAGAAGAAAGAAAGAAGAAGAAGAAGAAGAAGAAGAGAAGAAGAAAGAAGAAGAAAAGAAGAAGAAGAAGAAGAAGAAGAAGAAGAAGAAGAAGAAGAAGAAGAAGAAGAAGAAGAAGAAGAAGAAGAAGAAGAAGAAGAAGAATAAGAAGAAGAAGAAGAATAAGAAGAAGAAAGAAGAAGAAGAAGAAAAGAAGAAGAAGAAGAAGAAGAAAGAAGAAGAAGAAGAAGAAGAAAGAAGAAGAAGAAGAAAGAAGAAGAAGAAGAAGAAGAAGAAGAAGAAGAAGAGAAGAAGAAGAAGAAGAAGAAGAAGAAGAAGAAGAAGAAGAAGAAGAAGAAGAAGAAGAAGAAGAAGAAGAAGAAGAGAAGAAGAAGAAGAAGAAGAAGAGAAGAAGAGAAAGAAGAAGAAGAAAGAAGAAGAAAGAAGAAGAAGAAGAAGAAGAAGAAGAAGAAGAAGAGAAGAGAAGAAGAAGAAGAAGAAGAAGAAGAGAAGAAGAAGAAGAAGAAGAAGAAGAAAGAAGAAGAAGGAAGAAGAAGAAGAAGAGAAGCAGAGAGAAGAGAAGAAGAAAGAAGAAGAAGAAAGAAGAAGAAGAAGAAGAAGAAAGAAGAAGAAGAAGAAGAAGAAGAAGAAAGAAGAAGAAGAAGAAGAAGAAGAAGAAGAAGAAGAAGAAGAAGAAAGAAGAAGAAGAAAGAAAAAAGAAGAAGAAGAAGAAGAAGAAGAAGAAGAAGAAGAAGAAGAAGCAGCAGAAGAAAGAAGAAGAAGCAGCAGAAGAAGAAGAAGAAGAAGAAGAAGAAAGAAGAAAGAAGAAGAAGAAGAAGAAGAAGAAGAAGAAGAAGAAGAAGAAAGAAGAAGAAAGAAGAAGAAGAATAAGAAGAAGAAGAAAGAAGAACAAGAAGAACAAGAACAAGAAGAAGAAGAAGCAGTTGTGGAGCTGTGCGTTCAGTTCAAGCTACTTCAAGGCCAGGGACACTAAGAGTTTTAAGGCAAGCCATCCTGATGCTTTCTACTACACTTATCATTCTCTATCATGCATGTTTCACTTATTAAAAGTTCTACAAAACCTTGATTACCCAAAACTATTTTTGAGTGACTATTTACTACTATTAATATCATATATACTATTACTATGCCACTAGTTGATACTTGGTGTTACCAAGCCCATAGCCACCATATGGTATTTATTACCACCAAAGATATAAGTCCCTAAGTGTACATCCTAAAAAATGTTTTTGCAAGACAAAGGCTTTATGGAAAACCCGGCGGAAAGGTTGAGCCTTATCCACCGGAGGAATGTTGAAGTGGTCATTTTTGGGAAAATGGTATTTTACAAAAATGACACATAACCTAGTCTTCTTCGGACAACCTTTACCGTACTTCCATTTTACCCAACATGGGCAGAGGCTTAACTTGAAGTTTGTTCTTGTTAGTGTGTGTTCTATCTCAATTTTCTATAAGGGATGTGATTTTCCCTCGAACTCAAATGTCGTCAAATCACAACACGAGGCATATAAAGTGTGGAATTAATTTTTCCTACGGATGCGACAGTTCGGTCTCCTGCCGTGGCGGAGTGGCACCTGGTGCTGGGGAGATTATACCCAACTTAAGAGATAGACATTTACTAGCTTTAGCATAGTGGATGGTTAGGATCAGTTCTCTGATGTTCACATACTGTTGTTACAGTCTGTGGTTGTTCACGGCAGATGTACTGGATCTGGTTGATTGTGTACACCTCTGCAGAGTCAAACTATTCTGAATAGCCGCGTCCTCGGATATGGACAGTTGAATGTCCATGTAGCCAGCATTGTGCCAATGTTTTCAAAAAGGAGTTTTCAAAAAGGTGATGGACTTGTGAAGTACCGAAAGGAGGAAATTTTGTACCGTGGAGGTACCGTTGATGAAAAGCTAGAAGTTGTTTTACAAAAAGTTTGCAAATAAAATCTTTCTTTCTAAACAAAAACTGGAAGTTGATTCCAAGAAGATTTGCAAAGAGAAAAATTTCTTTTAACAAAGTTTTACAAAACCTCTTGTACATGTGATATCTACAAGAGAAAGAGAACTATATTATTTTCTTTGAAGTATCTTCTTCAACAAAGATACAGTTATTTTAAAAATCACATGCCCCTTTTGTCAGTGTTTTATGCAATCTTGTAATGGATATTGTATATGTGTACCAACTTGATATGTTGTTCACGACAGGTGTGATCTGGGATCGTGAATGTATGCATATCGGAGGTCCTTGAACAGTGGTTCTGGGGACCTCACATTTTTGTTTTCAGTTTGCTTTTGCTTTTCCTTCAGTTTGTTTTTTACTTCATAATAAGCTTGGTTGGACCCCAGCATTCTTTTATTGGAGAGTGACACGCTCCACTTTTTCTTGAGAATATGTTGTATTCTTAGTCTCTGTCTAGCTGCTGCATTTATTTAGCTCTTGTTTTGCATGCATCTCTTATAAGAGCTGTTAGTTTTAGTAGTGTTATTTGAGTACTATCATGTTTTCTTTCTGTATCATAAAGAGTATTTTTGTTTAAAGCATGTTTTGTATGGTGCTTGTTGGGAGAAAGAAACGGCTGCTTGAAGTAGAATCTATAACAATACTAGTAGAAACTTGTATAGACTGTGGCTAGAAATTTTTCATTGCCATCCTAAATGTTATTTTAGTTTTAAAGCCTTGTGGTTATTGAGTAGCATGATTATCCTCAAATAGCTGAGAGTGTTTAATATGTATTGAAAGATTCATGAGTTCTTGTCATAGTAAAGCATCAATATATGGTATTCTCTTTCAAATGTTTTATTTGGTTGACTTGGCGCATGCTCACACCATGTTTATGACTACAAACCAGTCACGAATAGCCTCCATGACCACATAGTTTTTAAACTTGTGATATTTATTATGTTTTAATTAATGATGCTTATGTCGCTATGCAGGATTATGGCTCTTAAGCTCTCTTGGTTTGCCGCTTCCAGTCTTTTGCTAGCCTCCACCTGTACTGAGTATGAGCTCTACTCGTGCATCCAAACTCCCTTAAACCAAAGTTTGTTTTACTTTCATAATAAGCTTGGTTGGACCCAGCATTCTTTTATTGGAGAGTGACACGCTCCGCTTTTTATTGAGAATATGTTGTATTCTTACTCTCTGTCTGCTGCTGCATTTATTTAGCTCTTGTTTTGCATGCATCTCTTATCAGAGCTGTTAGTTTAGTAGTGTTATTTGAGTACTATCATGTTTGCTTTCTGTATCATAAGAGTTTTTTGTTAAAGCATGTTTTGTATGGTGCTTGTTGGTAGAAAGAAAACTGCTGCTTGAAGTAGAATCTATAACAATACTAGTAGAAACTTGTATAGACTGTGGCTAGAAATTTTTCATGCCATCCTAAATGTTATTTTAGTTTTAAATCCTTGTGGTTATTGAGTAGCATGATTAGCCTCAAATAGCTGAGAGTGTTTAATATGTATTGAAAGATTCATGAGTTGTTCTTGTCATAGTAAAGCATCAATATATGGTATTCTCTTTCAAATGTTTTATTTGGTTGACTTGGCGCATTCTCACACCATGTTTATGACTACAAACCAGTCACGAATAGCCTCCATGACCACTTAGTTTTTAAACTTGTGATATTTATTATGTTTTAATTAATGATGCTTATGTCGCTATGCATGATTATGGCTCTTAAGCTCTCTCGGTTTGCCGCTTCCAGTCTTTTGCTAACCTCCACCTATACTAAGTATGAGCTCTACTCCCATCCAACTCCTTAAACCAAAGTTTTTCCCATTGTGTCCACCATACCTACCTACATGTGGTATTTAAATGTCATTCCAAAGTAAATTGCTCATGTGTTATTTTAAAACCTTCAAAATTATTCCTGCTTTGTGTTCTTGTTTTTGATCATGAGGACGTCAATAGAGAATCTTTATCTCACTTGTTGATTGGATTTCACACCCTGAACTAGTGGCTTCATCCGCTTATCCAAATGATAGAAGAGCTGGCAGCGGGGGTGCCCAGCCCCAAATTAATACAAACAAATTCGCTTCACTATTTGTGCCCCTTATCATATCAGTCAAAGCATAATTGTGTAAACAAAAGAGAAAGAGGGATGACCTTCTACACCAGTTGCGTCCTTCGCCATGGGAGCCGCTCTTGTGAATCCAGTTGGCTTGTGACGTACTGTATTGTTTGTTTACCATTTGTTGACACTAGCATACACCTCTCCTAAAATATAGACATTCCTCCACAAATGTCAAACTTTTAATAAATTTGTTCAATAAAATAAAAGCTCTAGCACATGAGTGATCACTACTTCCCTCTGCGAAGGGCCTTTCTATACTTTTATGTTTAGTCTCCATCTTCTATCTTTAACAGTTGAGAGAGCATTTTTGCCATTCTGAGTTCTATGTGTATTTGTCCCATAAACATCAATAATTACTTCATGATGAGATATCATTTGTTCTTAAAGTATTTATTCTAGTCTTCCTCTTGAACTTTGAAAGTGCCTTGGCATTTATGTTTTGCCCCACTCTTAAGGACTATCGAAATATCACTTGCCATGCTTTCTCTATACATGGAACAAACGTTTACCTTTCTTTGCATTATTATTCATGATCCTTTATTTGAGTTACTCTTCGTGATGCAAAGTAATTATTATGCTTTATTATTAAATTTTTATTTATCATGATGTGTTTAAAGTTTTATGATCTCAGCGTGCATATGATTTTACATTAGATTGATCAAGTTTATGTTAGTAGCATGTCACCTCAGAAATTATTGTTTTATCGTTTACCTACTCGAGGACGAGTAGGAACTAAGCTTGGGGATGCTTGATACGTCATAAACGTATCCCTAATTTCTGATGCTCCATGATGATATTATGCCAATTGCTACATGTTTTATCCCTTCTTTATGTCATTTTTATCGATTTTCCGGACTAACCTATTGACAAGATGCCACAGAGCCAGTTCCCTGTTTTCTGATGTTTTTAGTTTCGGAAAAGTTGTTCTAAAAATATTCTCGTAATTGGAAAGTTCGAAGCCGGAAGTCCTATTTTCCCGGAAGCATCCAGATGACCGAAGAGGAGACGAAGAGGGGCGTAAGGGGCCCACACCATAGGGCAGCGCCCCACCCCCTTGGTCGTGACAGGGGGTGGTGTGGGCCCCTGGACCTCCACCGCCTCTGCCCTTTCGCCTATTTAAGCCCCCCGGATGGAAAACCCTAAGTACCTGATCAAATCCCCGAAAAAATTTCGTAGCCGCTGTCACCGTCAACCCTAGATCAAGAGGGTTCTGGAGCTGTTTTCGGCACCCTCCGGAAAGGAAATCATCACCGAAGGCTTATACATCACCATGCCTGCCTCCGTAGTGATGCGTGAGTAGTTCATCCCTGGACTACGGGTCCATAGCAGTAGCTAGATGGTTGTCTCCTCCTCATATGTCTCCATGTTTAGATCTCGTGAGCTGCCTATCATGATCGAGATCGATCTTATGTAATTCTATATTGTGTTTGCTGGGATCCGATGAATATTGAACTTATGCCAAGTTGATTATAGTCTTTATTGCATATGTTATTTGTGATCTTGCATGCTTTCCATTGCTATAAGCCATCCCTTGCCACACTTGCCACACACCCGAGACCACCCCTTGCCTTTGCTCTTGCCCATGGCTATAAGCCATCCCTGGCGATGCCCTTGCGCCACTATCCTCCCCCACCTTCCCACACTCTCCCCTAGCAAGGACGGGGCCTGCCCTGGCCCCTGAGAGCGAGCATGGGCCCTAGATCCCGACGATCACCGCTGGGATCCCGAGGCATCCCCTTCTTCATCAACAAATTATCAGGTCACTTCTAGTGAAACCATATTTTCATTCAGTCACATCTTATGTGCTTTACTTGGAGCGTCTTTTATTTTTGTTTTCAGTTTGCTTTTGCTTTCAGTTTGTTTTTATTTTAATAATAAGTTTGTTGACCCCAGGATTCTTTTATTGAAGAGTGACACGCTCCGCTTTTTCATGAGAATATGTTGTATTCTTAATGTCTGTCTAGCTGCTGCATTTATTTAGCTCCTGTTTGCATGCATCTCTTATTAGAGCTGTTAGTTTTAGTAGTGTTATGTGAGTACTCTCATGTTTGATTTATGTATCATAAAGAGTATTTTTGTTAAAGCTGTTCTGTATGGTGCTTGTTGGGATAAAGAAAATAGTTGCTTGAAGTAGAATTTATAAACAGTACTAGTAGAAGCTTGTATAGACTGTGGCTAGAACTTGTTCATGCCATGCTAAATGTTATTTAGTTTAAAGCCTTGTGGTTATTGAGTAGCATGCTTAGCCTCAAATAGTGAGTGTTAATATGTATTGAAAGATTCATGAGTTGCTCTTGTCATAGTAAAAATCAATATATGGTATTCTCTTTCGAATGTTTTATTTGTTGACTTGGCGCATGCTCACACCATGTTTATGACTACAAACCATTCACGAATAGCCTCCATGACAACTTAGTTTTTGAACTTGTGATACTGCTTATGTTTTAATTAATGATGCTTATGTCGCTATGCATGATTAGGGCTCTTATGATCTCTTTATTTTTCGCTCCTAGTCTTTGCTAGCATCCACCTGTACTGAGTATGAACTCTACTCGTGCATCCAAACTCCCTTTAAACCAAAGTTTTTCCCATTGTGTCCACCATACCTACCTACATGTGGTATTTAACTGTCATTCCAAAGTAAATTGCTCATGTGTTACCTTTAAAACCTTCAAAATTATTCCTGCTTTGTATTCTTGTTTTTGCTCATGAGGACGTCAATAGAGAATCTTTATCTCACTTGTTTATTGGATTTCACACCCTGGACTAGTGGATTCATCCCTCTTATCCAAATGATAGAAGAGCTGGCAGCGGGGTGCCCAGCCCCAAATTAATACAAACAAATTCGCTTCACTATTTGTGCCCTGATCATATCAGTCAAGCATATTGTGTAAAGAAAAGAGAAAGAGGGATGACCTTCTACACCAGTTGCGTCCTTCACCATGGGAGCCGCTCTTGTGAATCCAGGTTTCTTGTGACGTACTGTATTGTCTGTTTACCATTCGTTGACACTAGCATACACCCCTCCTAAAATATAGACATTCCTCCACAAATGTCAAACTTTTAATACTTCTGTTTAATAAAATAAAAAGCTCTAGCACATGAGTGATCCCTGCTTACCTCTGCGAAGGGCCTTTCTTTTAGTTTTATGTTGAGTCTCATCCTCTAACTTTATGCACAGTTGAGAGAGCATTTTTGCCATTCTGAGTTCAATGTGCATTTGTGCCATAAACATCAATAATTACTTCATGATGAGATTCATTTGGTCTTAAATTATTTGTTTTTAGTCTTCCTCTTGAACTTTGAAAGTGTCCTGGCATTTATGTTTTGCCCCACTCTTAAGAACTATCGAAATATCACTTTGCCATGCTTTCTCTATACCTGAAACAAACGTTTACCTTCTTTGCATATTATTCATGATCTTTTATTTGAGTTACTCTTGGTGATGCAAAGTAATTGCTATGCTTTATTATTAAAGTTTTATTTATCATGCATGTGTTTAAAGTTTTATGATCTCAATGTGCATATGCTTTTACATTACATTGATCAAGTTTATGTTAGTAGCATGTCACCTCAAAAATTATTGTTTTCCCGTTTACCTACTCGAGGACGAGTAGGAACTAAGATTGGGGATGCTTGATACGTCATAAACGTATCCCTAATTTATGATGCTCCATGATGATATTATGCCAATTGCTACATGTTTTATCCCTTCTTTATGTCATTTTTATCGATTTTCCGGACTAACCTATTGCCAAGATGCCACAGAGCCAGTTCCATGTTTTCTGTTGTTTTTAGTTTCGGAAAAGTTATCCTGAAAATATTCTCGAAATCGGAAAGTTCGAAGCCCAGAAGTCCTATTTTCCCCGGAAGCATCCAGATGACCGAAGAGGAGACGAAGAGGGGCATCAAGGGGCCCACACCTTGGCCACGCCAGGGGGTGGTGTGGGGCCCCTGGACCTCCACCGCCTCTTCCCTTTAGCCTATTTAATCCCCCCAAGATAGAAAACCATAGGCACCTGATCAAAATCCCGAAAAAAGTTCCGCAGCCGCTGTTACCGTCAACCCTAGCTCAGGAGGGTTCTGGAGTTGTTTTCTTGCACCTTGTCGGAGAGAAAATCATCACCGGAGGCTTCTACATCACCATGCCTGCCTCCAGAGTGATGCGTGAGAAGTTCATCCCTATACTACGGGTTCATAGCTGTAGCTAGATGGTTGTCTCCTCCTCATATGCCTCCATGTTTAGACCTCGTGAGCTGCCTATCATGATCAAGATTGATCTTATGTAATTCTATATGTTGTGTTTGCTGGGATCCGATGAATATTGACCTTATGCCAAGTTGATTATAGTCTTTATTGTATATGTTATTTGTGATCTTGCATGCTTTCCGTTGCTAGTGGTTGCTCTGGCCAAGTAGTTGCTAGTGACTCCAAGAGGGAGTATTCATGCTTGATAGTGGGTTCATGCCTCCTCGTTGCCTTGCTCGAGTGACAGAAACGTGAAGGGGGGGGGGAAGTTTTGTTGCCATTAGGGAGAAACAGCGGTCAGAGTGCCCGTGTGCATATCATTGCTTACATTACACACTTTGTTTAATGCAATTATCTTTTGCTTGCAACTTGATACCTAAGGGGGTTCGGATGATAACCTGAGGGTGGATTATTAGTCATAGATGCAGATGGATGTCGGTCTATGTATCTTGTTGTAATGCCCGCACTAAATATCATTGTAATCTTCATGTTATATTGTGCACTACGGTGCAACCTCTATTTGTCAATTTCCCATCTGTAATTTGTTCACCCAGCATGCTATCTTTTATGGAGAGACACCACTAATGAAACTATGAACCCCGGTCCATTTTCCACACTGTTAAACAAACCACAACAATTTCTTGCTCTCTTTACTTACTGCAAGCATACGACTGTTTTCCACACTATACGTCTAATATTTGTTTTCGGCAAGACCGGTGAGATTGACAATCTCACTGTAACGTTGGGGAAAAGTATTTTGGTTGTGTTGTGTGCAGATTCCATGTTGTTGCTGACATCGGTGAAGCGCCAGCACCACCGTCAGTGGCATCAACCTTCCAAGATTTGTTTCTCCTACTGGATTGATAACCCTGGTTCTTAACTAAGGGGAAAACTTCTACCGTTGTGCTCATCACCGTCTTCTCTTGGGGTATCCCAACAACACATAGCAGTAACCCACCCATTATTGAGCTTAATGCGGTAAATGTGGGTTTTTCGCCTCGACCATTAGCTCTTAGGTGTAAGAATCTCGTGTTAGCGTCCCCTCTTTAATATTTGAAATCCTCGCGTTTTTCTTCTTCCTTGCTCTCTCACGGACTGCCCAAGCCATGACCTTCTTTTGAGGCACCCCCTAAGATGACGCCCCTCCAAAGAAATAGCCCGAGACTCTCTGCAATGTCGAATTGGAGGATGACAAGAATGGCCGCATGGAAAAGAACTTTGACGTTAGAAAAGAGGTCCCGGCTCCATGCAAAAAGACGCCTTTCGGTGAGACCAGATGTAATTGATATTAATATATTTACGTTATTTGAAAATAAAGCTAGAGGATGAACCTATCGTAAGGGGGTAGGCAGCAAGGGACACGGTGTTGCAATCGTCAGCGTCCATAGCTCTAGTGTACTATCACATACATGGACCCGTGGGTTAGTGGTGACCGAGACCATATTGTTGTCGACCACGGCATCTCTTCAAAGAATCAACTGCCATTACGAGGGGCTAGCTAGATCGATTTCATAGTAGGTGTAGATGCACGCGACTTTATTGATTGCCTGCTTGAGGTATCCATATACTACTCCAATTCGTGAAATACTTGTATACGTGGTGATTCATCCAATCTCTTTCCTGCACGATATTTTCCCACCGATATGATCTCCTTGTGTGAGTTTTTCATGAACCGGCCTGAAGTATCTTCTTACATGATCTGGATCGATGGTCGAAGGCAATTGAACGCGTGAGATTGAATGTGTCCTATCATGTTTGCTATTTTATAAGTAGTGGAGGTTATTTCTTCATGTTATTTTTCATGATTCTTAATTTTCCTTTAATTTTTTTTCTTGACTTATAGGATTTTTTACGAAATTACATTACTTTTTATTTAGTTATGTAATATAGAAATCTTCCTTTTTGTATTTTTGAGTTTTAGGAACCTTCCAGACTCCAATTATATAGCAAAAGCGATGACATCCCTACCTTTCGAGGACAAAGAGGTCGTGCACACTGGCGGCACTCTCGAGAAGCCCAAGTGGGCGGACTTGAGGCCCATTGGCGTGGCCGGGGGTATCCATGCTGATATACCTTGTTTGCCCTCGAGCATGGATCGCGATAATTCTTTCGCAATCACCTTAATTTTTTCCTAAACCCCCTATATGTATTATCTTTCGGAGATTTGTTTTCTCGCATAATAGGCATTGTTACAGACTAGAAGAAAAACTAGGTTGTGGAGGCTAGTGTTGGGAGATAATTAGAGGGAAAACTGCTCTGGTGGCATCTCCTCCATCGCCGTCTTGTTGATATCCATCATCATGTATGAATAGCACGTTGTAGGCGTGGTGTACGTGAATTAGTTGATTCAAATCATGTGATGATGACCGTGTTAGAATTTGTAGTGGCTATGGTTCTTATATTTTATTACTACGACGTTGCTACAACTTTGATACGTCTAATGTTTGTTACTGGGACCGATTGGCACGATCTTAGATTTGAGCAATATATGTTTTTATTATATTATTTATGTTTGGTTTTTTCCGGAAACTTGTATCAACTTTTATAGTTTGGAACCAGCGATCCCAACATTTGCATATCGGATATCAGTGGGGATGGGATATAGCTTGAAGCTTCCATGTGTTTTCGCAAGTTTTAATGCGTTGCTCTAGACCGGAAAAGTCATTCTTCGTTACCCTTAGTTCCTTTGCTACATTTAGTTTCAGTTATAATCTATTATTTGATGCCACATTTTTCGTGCTCATCATTACCCATTATCTGCACTTTGATCTTCTGCTTGATCTCACTTGCAAACTCTTGTGCACATTCATGGAGCGTCTCGCTTATAACCCAATGTCTGCACTTCAATCTTCTTCTTGATCTCACTTGCAAACTCTTGTTCACACTTATTTAGTCAGTTCTCTTCACTTTAATGTTTGCTTGTTGGTTTAGACCTCACAAAAACCTGGTTAATTTGTATAGTGCACTAATGGTGGCAATATAGTTTCGGAGAATAAAGTGTTTTACCTACACACTGCGTGATACCATTATTTCCACATTGATATGTGCTATAACTACCTCATGTACTTGGTTTATCAGGTATATACCCTGTTGTCGATGAGCCCTTCACATCGGCTATAGACACTTAGGGATGGAGTCGGGATGTGGAGATAAGGGCGAGATGTAGAAGCAGCACACTGTAGAAAACATTCTTCTCGGGCTATGTGTGTCATTGAAAGTTTTCTAACTAATATTCGAAGGCGCAAGCTAATCCGCTATTGAGATATGATCTAAGTACTAAGGCAGGAGGGGGGAAAATCAAATTAGCGAGATAAAAGTTGTAACAACTACAACATGCCATATATGAAGATTCTCATACACTACGAGAGAATTGCCACCATAATGCTTTTGGATTAGGCTTGGATGCCTCGTTCGGATGCAACAAAAATCCTATGTTAGGAGGGTGAGAACGGAGAAATGGTAGTAGGATCGAGCTGAAAAATGCCTTCTTGAGTTCACTGCCAAAACACTACTCAATATTAGTTTGGGCAAAAAAATTCTTCCCAAGCTTGACGTTGGAGCTCCCTAAAGCAAGTCTTGAAACTCTAGCGCCTCTCCTTGCATCCATTAAAGCGAATTGAGTTGTTCCACATCTCAAGGGAGGATATTTATAGCTTAGGGTACTTGACAAATTACTAAATATACCCTTATAAAGGTGGAGTTGGAATGGTAGTTGTGGTAATTTTTAATCCATTACTCCATGTTGGACTAGTGAGAGGGTGTGGTGCATCGTTCATGATAGACTAGTGCACATATCCCTCCACCTGATAGACTTCTTTACTTAGGCCTTGTCTTGACATGTTTGTATAGTCTTTTTTCTTTTGGCATGTTGACCATGGCTTCTGTATTAGACTTTGCCTTGTCTTGATTTTGTCCATTCGTCACTTGGTTGCCACATATGTAGATTTGGTAGAATCCTTGGAAGGATATTTATTTTTAACAAGAGTTCCCTTGAGCCATAGTTACATGTTGCGCTTGTGGATCACAAATGTTTACTTTTGGCATCAGCCTATTTATAATTTTCTTTTATTCCTTAAGCACGCACGAGGTTTAGGCATGTGTCAATGCAAACTTCTTAGCACGATTTTATATGCATTTTGCTAGCATGACATGTAATTAATGAGTAAGATACAACCCTCACGTGTGGCCATATGCAAAATCTCTTGCTAACCCAATCATATGTATGCATGAGTACCAAATCATTTAATTTAGATATACCCATAAGCATTGGACTAGTTGTATCTTATGTTTTTAATCTTCTATGCCAACGTGCCAAGAGTCAATGCATTGGCATAGGGGGAAAAGCACGATGCACCGATATACACACGCCGACGTGAGAATAAATGCGAAAGAGACGGGAGCCCGCTGAACCGCACTATTGACCACAAAATAATCAGGCACATGTAAAGCACAATGATCAATCCGAGGGCAAACCGGAATGCACAGTGCCCGGATCGCTAACAAAGAGAAATTTCCACGCACTTTGTTATACTCCCACTGTCTTTTAATAATGTACCAGCTTTAAATTACAAATCTAGCAATATATCAATGCATAAAATTAATATCGCGGGTAGACGTATGTCGTAATGTTGCTTCCTAATATACTATTGTTCTGTCATAATATTGCTAATTTTTATAAAGTCTGTCAAACTTTAAAAAGTTCGCCTTAGAAAAAAAACTAAAAGTAAACTATTTTAGGTTGTAGGCTGTAGGGTATATAGTCTAGTTTTTTTTTTTTTTTGAATGTAGGGTATATAGTCTAGTTAATCGAGTAGAAGAGTCCGTATGCTAATCGAATAAGTTTTGCAAGTGTAGTAGGAAACGGGCAGCTTTGCCGGTCGTGCCTATATATGCAGCGGTTGCACGTAGGTTACTGATGTAGAGAAACG
>JAPCYS010002257.1:0-36636 GCA_028641055.1 Alopecurus myosuroides
AGATGGTGAATTTCGAACCCACAACCACATCTATCGGGACGTGATCACTATCGCCATAACAAGTATTTCTTTTACATATTTACTACTATACCAAGTAAATATGCATGCATCAATTGTCACCAAGATGCTTACGGCACTGCATGTATATGTTGGGCTAATGAATTACGGTCCGTCACACGCCAAGATGCTTTGTGGTATGGATGATAACACTGAGGCCACCGAGAAGAACCTAAAACAAGTCTTAATTTTTCTCGGGAAGGGGTGACGGAAAAGATCGACGTGCCAATGTTGAGGAAGGTGTGGACGCCCAAGTGTTCCGGACGTTGATGACCAACCGTGGCAAAGAATATGGAGATGAAACTTCTTTAGAACAACAAAGAGGAAGATACAGATTAATTAAACCGACATGGAGATGAAACGCAACACAGCAAGTAGGAACCTAAGAGTGTCTCATTTAACCGGTAGAGCTCTGAAAAATGATCAATTGCCAACTCTTTTAAGGCATGTGTCAATGCATAATCATTAATAATTTAAGAGACAATCATGTCAATGTGTTGTTTTTTACATGTTGTATCCATTTAATGATTTTGGGCTAATGCATATATATGATTGGGCTAATAGCTATGTTTGCCTATGGTAACGTGCAAATGTTGTACTTCCTCCATTTCTTTTTACACCGTATATTAGGATTGTCTTAAGTCAAATATTTTTAAGTTTGACCAAGTTTATAGAATCAAACATCAACATTTGAAATATCAAAAGAGGTATAATATGGAAATATATTCCATCATGAATCGTATGATATTGACTTGATATTGCTAATGTTTTATAGTGGGGTGTTCCTATTTAGATATAGAAGATATAGCATTACGAAGAGAGAAAAGTGCAAGCCAGAATTCAAACAATTAACAAATCGTCACGTATATTTTTGAATGTTTCGTTGGAGGACAGGCCGTGACCGATGCATCACAAACACAAGGGTTCATGGTCATGATAGTAATACAAATTATAAGGATCGCCAAAATAACTTAGTACTAAAGTCACGATTAACCACATTCGCGGCAGCAGTTGTAGTGCACATCAGAGTCGTCATCATCATCACACTCGAACGTCAGGTACTTTATCCGGCCGAATCTCGTTCGCAGGGTATGCTCGTCTTCCTCGTGCATCCCATCGCAGTTGCTCACCGTAAGCTCTTTCAGGACGGGACAGTTTTTAAGGAAGGCGGTCAGTTCATCCACGGTGACGTCAACATCGTAAAGTTCAAGGTAACGAAGCTTGCTCAGAGGTGACTCTCTTATCACATCGGCGACTCGTGCTCCGAAGAGGCCGGAGAAACATGATACAAGCTGGAGAGTAGTGAGCAAGGGTGACCTGCACTAAGAAAATTGGGCAATATTTTCATATGAGTGAATGCGAAAACATTGTTAAAGGGTAAATACAATTAGCAACTAGCATGCATGCAGTCCAAACATTTACCGGCGCAGAGCAAATAATGAAACAAAAATAGAGCGCCTTCTTACGATGTAGAGCAAATGATGAAAGAAAATAGAGAGCCCAAGAAAATACCTTTCTAGGATGTACTTGAGTAACTCCTCGGTGACAAACCGCCTCCCGGCGAACATCCAAAGCTGCCCATCGGAGCGGTCGACGGCTGCCTTAGCCATAGCCCGCAAATGCATGTCTGAATACAGCTTGTCTGCAATATTGTCCATCCACACGACACGCCACACGTCTGATCGCTTGGCCGCGTCGAGCCACGAGCGGCACACCAGACCAGCGTACATGAGGACGTCGATAGCACCGAGCCTGCGGAAGACTAAATAGAGCACGTCGAGAGGCAGCAGTGACCAGTCCCTGGCAGGCGGCTCCTCCGCCACGAGCGGCGGCACTGCGGTCATCGACCGATCTCCTGCGACTAGGAAACTGAAAACTGTCAAAGCGCCGGGCGAATACAAAATCTAAACCTCGCAAGGAACAACGAAAAGTACAGACCCCTGCTAGATCGTGTGGGCGAGTTCTGCTGGCGGTCTTCTCGGCGGCGCCACATTGTGGGCGAGTTCTGCTGGCGGTCTTCTCGGCGGCGCCACATGGATTTGCGGGAGTGTTTAGGCTGCTGGCGGTCTTCGGGGCGGCGCCACATGGTCGACCAATCTCCCGCGATTGGGCAACTGAAAACAGTGAGAGCGGCACGCACCCTCTAATATTACAGTATTTCTTTTCAATCTTCACGGCTTTAATCTTCCTGGGGTGGACGTGTATATATATGCACGCACCCACGCCAGGACCAAAGTCCTAGTCGTCCTACACGATGAGAAGCCAAACATGGAAAGACTACTAAACCTATACACACGTAGTAATATACGGTCACTAGTCCTAAACCGACTCGACATCATGCATGCTATGAAGGAAACTACTAGCAGTGCAACTAGTACTGGACGAGGCTTGCCTGCACCCGAGCTACGCGCCCTTCTCTATTCTGCCTAGTGCGACCGGCCAACTAGCTCCTGCTACTAGTAGTAGACTAGTAGTACGTGATACCCAAGCACTGCTCGTAAACAAGGACACCAACTAGTACTCGCCTCGCTATAACTGCCTGTTTATTTTTTCCTCTCGCGCGCGCTACAATCCACACGCACTAGTACGGGGACCACGTACGTGATGGTCGATTCGCCTCTTTTCCCTCTCAGCTCACCTCGACGTCCCCATCTACTCGTTCTGCGCATACGATCGAGTAATAACTCGACTCTTTAAAAAAAAAAGATTAGTAACTCACGACTCTTGTTTGTACTGGTCGATTCGCCTCTTCTTCTTTTTTTTTCTCGCCCGCGAATGCGTGATTGGAATTGGAGAGAACCCGATCCATTCTTCTACTCATTAGCGCCCAACCATTGTGGCATGCAGGCGCTTGAATTGGTAGTCAATCCAATTTATTCTGCGTTTCATTGCTTTACCGGCCGAGCGTAATCAGCTCCCTTTTTTCCCGTGCCTAGATATAGAATGCCTAGTCATATTTTCCAAGGAGGATTTGCCTCCCCTTACAAAGTGCCATTTTTCTTTCTCTTTTTTCGGACCTTGTTTTTTCTTTTCTCGTATACAACAAATCTATTTTCGCTCACCGCAACCGACAAAGCATTTTGCTACAAAATTCGGCATCAGCTTTTCCTCATTCTCCACAATTTGGATCCGATAACCAACAATAATAACAGATAGTAATAATAATAAAGCACAGCTCTTGTCCTGACTATGCTATACGATCCAACTCACAAGTTTAACCAACACACGAGAATGTTGTGCAAAGGAGTCATCTGTAATGCAACACTCACTCCGTCCGAAATTAAATGTCTCAAAGTTTGATAAAAGTGGATGTATCTAGACATAATTTAGTGTTAGATACATCCATTTTTGTCAAACTTTTGTGACATTTAATTCCGGACGGAGGGAGTACATGTTATGATTTCGATTATAAACCATCATAGACGGCGGCACCAACGATTCCCAACTCCACCTCCCTGATAACATAGCTCTGACCAAAACAAAAGAAAAAAAAATAATATTACAAACTTCTAGTTTACTCCAGAACCACCGCAACCGCACTAGCCACACACCGGCGGCTCAATTCACCCTCCCCTGCACCACATACCAAACAAAATTTGCTCAGATACAAGACGAAATATTCCTTCAAAGTTAACAACAGGAAACGGACAAGACTCTCGAATATCCAGGAAAATGCTCATTTTTATACTATATATGCTAGCTAGCTACTCATGGACAACAAGAAATTACAACAACCCTATGCTAGCTGGCCTACAACCACCCCACATGAAATGAATACCTGCCGACACATGCTACAACAAAGTACATCTACCAAATCTTCGCTCGTGGCCTACAACCCATAAGGGTCGACCAATACGGATGAAGATTTTCGGAAACTTATATACAATAAGACCCGACAGACAGTAGCTACAGAAATGTACGGATCATAGCAAAACTCATAGACACAAATGTGGTAGTGTTGCTGATTGATTGGCCTTTTCAACCAGGAAACAAGAATTTTAATGATGTAGCTCACCCAAGTTCCACTCGGTTCACATCGCAACCATAAAGCCAGTTAGTGTCACCTAATGGTCTTCCACAGTTAACATCACCTAATCTTTGCACTAAAGCATAATCACGCTATGTTCGAACCGAAAAACACAAACTCTAGAATCCTGTCAGGAAACTTAGGGCAATTATTGCACAATCAAACTCCAGCGACTATACTATAGCCGCTGGAACACTAGGCAGTAAGACAGAACAAGACTCGTAGCCAGAAACTGACCTAACCTAGGTGCCGGAAAAGAAGGCCACCGATGCCTCGTAATGCTGGGCAGCGTCGTCCTCGACACCGAGCCACGTCACCCTCCCCTGCAACAGACCAACCTAAACCTACATATAACAGAAGAAAAATTATTAATTGGTCATTATCAATACTACCTCCCTGCATACAACAGAAAACAAATTATTAATATGGTCATTATCAATACTACCTCCGGTCCGAATTAAATGCCGTAAGACTACTATACTAGTACGAAATCGTGCACAACCGACGAGAGAAATTACGGATCAGAGGGAGTACTATTGATCACATAGAAATGAGACACAAATGTGGTGGTGCTGCTGCTTGATTGGCCTTTTTAACCAGGAAAAGTATAGTTCAAATGATGTAGCTCACCCAGATTTCCACTCGTTCACGTGAGAATCACATACACTAGACCAAAATCAGAAGCAGTTAACGTCACCTCATGGTCTGCAGTTAATTTGCTAAAAAGGCTTACATTTTGGAACGGAGGAAGTAATAGTTACCATGGTGTACATTAGCATGAAGTGACTTAGTCATTACAGACTGAAGCAAAAAACAGTCCACTTGTGCGTCCCCGTTCCAGGGAGATTGCTAATAAAATCCTAAGCACCACAATACAAGTAGATTAGGAAAAAGAAATTTCATATTATTACTACAACTCTATGTTGAGACAACATGTTCCAGTAGAACACCTTGTGCCTCAATAATGCATGGAATGCATGACTTGGCATGAAGAGATGTATTCAGTAGCCACGTAGATTAGCAAGACAAGCCCAGGTCAAATATAGACAGTAAACACATCAGGAGAGGAAAGATTAAAAAAAGTGCTAAATCTCACTACTGCTTGCTCTAGCAGCAGCTAACAGAGTAGATTAAAACATGTTCTCTCATGTCCAAAAATTTCCTAGATTCTCTCATCTTCCTGGCGTTTGGCAAGTAGATGAGCGTCTTGCATTGAGCAAACATCCATACGGAAGCAACAGGTCGGAGAAAGTGGAGAGATTACCTAGCTGGTGGTGGTTCATCTAGGAGCAAGTATCCCATTCACGGGACCTCTACCTCCTGGGGTTGCAGGTGTAGCAGCGGCAGTCGTGCCGGAGCAGAAGACGGTGGTCCAGATTCCACCTTGTGCTGCTCAAGAAAAAAAAATGAATTTTGCAGTGAGATTGAGATTGGGATTAGGATTCGGATTCAGGGTTGGGGCAGAGCATGAGGCGAGCGCGTACCTTCATGTCGTCAGCCTCCATAGACGGCCGCCTACCCGCCACTAGGGTTCCGCGCACGGCGACGGGCGCGGCGTGATTGGGGCGGGTCATCTCGCGGAGGAGGACGTGGGAAAGGAGGGCGCCCTGTAGGCGCCGATATCGAACGCCGGCGAGCGAGCCAGTCACGACGGCGTGGTTCCTGGGCGACCGTTGCCGCCAGACCACCACCCGCGGCCTCGGCGCCATGGACGCCAAAGGTCGAGCTTGTGATAGGGTTTGTTGTGAATGTGCGGTTCGGTGATTCCACGAGGTGGAATCGGAAGGTGGTGAGATCTGCAGCGCCGGGATCGACCGGCGACGAAAGCAGCGGAAAAGGGGGATCGCTGGGAGGCGAGGTGGTCGTGGGAAGGGATGTGAGGGACAGTTTTTTTTTTCTTTTCTTTGAGAACTCACGCGAGGGACATGGTCTGCGTGCGACAAAGAGGCGGCCCCAAATTTCGTCTCCACCATTTGGGCCCAAAATTGCGGCTCAGCCGTTATTGAAAATTTTGGCTAAAAGTTCAAAATAAAAGAACAAATTTGTTGGCGCGCTCTCGTCTGTCGTGTCTGAAATTTTGTTTTGCCGCTCATGCAGTACTCCAATGAACGTGGTTGAAACGCGAGACCACATATAAACTAGCTACATTGTGTGCAGTACATGCGTCTATCATAGACACGAGACGGATGCTCGCAACACGGCGATGCACGCACGCGCGCACATACATGGTGCACGTCATTGCACTCATCATAATGAGGATAATATATTTATTCCAAAAGTTTCTTGTACATATTTGAAAAACTTCCTTGAACAAATTTCGTCGAAGCGGGGCGCGGACACCTCGAGTGAAGGCCTAGCAGTGGCAGTGAACCTATATAAAGTCGAGACCACACCACATACATTGGCGTGTAATGTTCACCTCGCCTAAGACAAGTAATTTGTAGTCGAGCGCAAGCTAACAACTAGGCACAAATAGACATGACACGTCGAGCTAGAAACCCGAGCTGAGACGGTAGACTCTAACTAGGAGCTCTTACGAGAAAATCACGACACCCAAGGTAGAAAGAGTACTGCCTAAAGAAACCTATAGGGAATAATGGCACACACAACGTCGAGGAGAGTCATTTGCCACCATGAAATGGCATATGATAGGCGGTACTACGCGACGATGCCAAAAGGCTATCGGCTAAGCCGGCAGATGACGCATGAACTGAGACCGTGCATGCGGGGCCCCAATTGTCGTTGCCATGGTAGAAAGACAGCACACTACCAACGCGACCTTATGAGGTACGCCTATGCAACTTCCATAGTTGAAAACATGAACACACAAGCTAACTCCATCGGGTTCCAATGCGTGGAGGAACCGAAATCTAGATTGAGTATGTTGCCAGATCCGGCTCCCCTAGGGTGTCGAGTTGGCAGGGTCAATTTTCGCTAAAATCTCACAACGGTGATGTCGAGACTAGAGGAGATCAGTGGGAGGGGGCCGACGGTATATTCCCCAAGAGGAGATCTGTGTTGGCAAAGAACCAACTACAATATCGACAAGAGGAGTTAGAAAGTGTTAGGAACTAACCATTATCATCGACAAGAGGAGCTCGGCGGTGGTATTCACCACGCTATGATTTAAATATGAGCGTGTTATTACGCGCTTAGATGCATAAAACCACGGGTGTACATCATCACAAAGGACAATTCTTGGGAGCTCAACCTGTGCGATTTATGCAAGGTGGGAATCTTGTGACGCTCATGGTCCATGGTTTTATTTTCCAATACTTGTCTTGTTTTGTTATTTCCCTACCATTTTTATTTGAGTAATTAAACCAACCAAAGAGTGGGTTATTTTCATTATTTGAGATTTCTATGATGGTGTTTTTTTTAACACATAAATTGTTTGTGTTAAGCCGTAGTCATTATGTGTGATATTTTATTTATTTATTAAGTCCAATGCAAACATTAAGAAGTGTTGAGATTTGCAACATATGAGTTTGTAGTCCTTACCTGGAGTCAATTTAGAAGGATGACATAACTTATTTTATACATATGTCATGCTTATAATTTTAAGAATATTTGATGAGATGACCCTAACGATACACTTCATTACATTCCGGTGGGCGAAGCGGTCTCCAGCTACAGTCACGGGCCGCGACGTTAAAGAAAACCCTACATAAAGGCCTACCGGTTGGTTGGTAAATCTTGGCGCCGAGTCCGAAGGCGAAATCTCGAATTGTTTGGATCATATGAATCTACTATTTGTGTGGGCATATATATGCTTCTTGGCCTTGAGTAAAAAGAATTTGGAAAAGTATGTTACCCTCCCGATTTATCAATTATGACTAGGCGCGAGCACCAAAACCGATCAATGAGAAACAATTCTCCTGTCGGTAAGAAAAGCAAGCACACGGCAAAGATTTTAACTCTTTGCCGTGTGTTTGTACACGCAAAGACTGACATGTGGAACCCACCTTTTCCCGTTCCCGTTTCGTGCGTGACCAAGTGGGTGGACCCCCGCCTTGTTTCTTTGCCGTGTGCCACGAAAAAATGCACACGGCAAAGAGTTCGTTGCCGTGCAATTCTCTACCGTGTACTCTTTGCCGTGTGCCACGATGAAAAGCACACGGCAAAGAGATTTTCTCCCGTAGTGCAAGTTATAAATTTCACGGTTCAAATATAATTACCTTCGTAGTTGTGTTATATTGAACTACAAGTATATGTTCATTTTTTCTTAGTTGCAACATGGCCGCCTGGCAGGTTAGTTAACCAACGTGTGATTAGCTAGCTACCTAGCTAGATGATAATCTAGTAAGCTTTGATGGAACCCAGTGAACGTGCTAGTAATATTGAACGAAGTCTTCATGTATTTCATGGCCTGGCCTGACCTTCACCACTCTAGCTAGGTACTAGGCGATGGACGTGAATGCGTGCTATGCTTGCGTCGATCTAGCAGGCGATGGAGCATGCATGCACGAGCGGTGTGTGATCCGAAGTTGAGATAGCTAGCCCATCCGAGCATAGAGTGCATGCATGCACCGATGTGGGGCTCATCCCAAGAGAAAGAAATACTAAAACAACCCCATGTATTATAGACTTTCATCAAGGTTGCCGGCACGACACCGGCATTTGCACTCTCGAAAGAGGCTTTCTACGCAAGGATGGGTTTCCGACACTGTTCTCGTGTTATTCCATGTGACCCTAGGGCCGACGAGCTCTACATGTCTACCACCTAGTTTTTCGTGAAAGTGGTTATTTCTTGTTTCATTCCTCTCTATATATGTTAGAATAGTTCACTGAAAGATGACCAAACCGGAAAGAGGCCAAGTCCTTGCAAGTGTTGGGGTCGATGGTCTGGAGGTGAAAATTTACACTAAGCGCGAACAATAATTTGTGTGAGATGGTCCCCTTATGAAGCAAGTGGCACTTTAAGCTTTTCTGTTGAGTTTTAATTACTCTTTACACCAACTTATATAAGCATATTAGGACCCCGCAACAAAGGAAAGGGTTTCCAACCTTCCTTGCATAATTTCATGTGAACCCTGTCTAACAAGCCCCGCGACGCATATGCACTAGATTTTCATAAAAAAGTTATAATTTCATGTGAATTTCCTCCTTTATTTTTTAGGTTCATGGCCATGGATTTATGATCTATTGTATATTGTTTGGGTCTAGGAGTAGGGTCTAGATCTAGGGTATGTAGTATAAATTTAGGATGAAGATCTAGGTCCAGAGTTTCCGAAGGAGGTGACATTTCAACTTGTGTCCAGGATTTGTGGTATAGGATCTAAGTTCGAGTTATGGTCTCGGTCTAGGTCTAGGAAAATCTGTGGGGTGACTTGCGCTCTCGAAGCCAATGTTGGATCCCTCGGAAGGTTTGGGACTATGCTCATTGTCGCTATAAAATCTTACGAGGCATTGGTGTAGCCTTTCTGGAAGGAGGTGGCTTGCACACACTAACATCTTTGTTCTGGGTGAAAACCCCATCACACATCTCGTTCGGTCATGGCAAGTCATGGCATTATGGAGAAGAGATAACAATGTCGTTGACTAGATTTGTTGTCCCCACAGTTTGCTTAGGGAACTGTAGCGGTTGAAAGGTGATGTATTCATCCCCTCTGGTAGTCATATCATGTACTGAATAGTGGACCAATAATCCATGCGGGTAGTCCGGATCATCTGCACCACTTCACTTGAACGTCGAGTACGGGGTATGTGGCAGACGCATGTCACACACCCATCGCCACGTCTCTCGCTCTGTCGTCCCATCGCCACGCTCTCCTACCATGGTAGGACAACCAGACGCCAGTTTCCTACCATGGAGCCTAATGAGCTAGCCACACGTGCTTACGTCCATCCCAGGTCAACTGGCATCTCCTCCATGCAAATGGCTGACAACTATCTCAGCTGGCTGGAAGCAACTGCGAGGTGATGCTACTCCATGCACGCGTTACTACTTGTTGACTGAAGAAGTTAGGGCCACAACTTTGTGAAAGCTAGCTAGTTTAAGTGGTACTCCCACCGTTTTTTTACTCCGTGTATTATGATTGTCTTAAGTCAAACGTTTCTAAATTTGACCAAGTTTATAGAACAAAATATCAACATTTGAAATATCAAATTGGAAATTAAAAATATGTTCGGTAATGAAACATATGATATTGACTTGGTATTGCTAATGTTAATATTTTTCATATAAAATTGGTCAAACTTTAGCAAGTTTGGCTTTCGAACCTAACAGGCAGAGAGTAAAGAAATGAAGGAGTTCAGTTCAGCTAGGAGCGATAGTGGGACCCGGTTGGACAATACCTTATTTGTAGTTTCCATTTACATCTATCTTATGGCTACTATGAACAAGTATTTTGACTTGTTGCAGTAAAAATAACCACGATAGAAAAACTCAAATTCCGTGCATTACCTGACGGTTCAACATTGATGGGATGAAAATACACTTTTCGTCTTATATATATGCATGTGTAATATGTTGATAGTATCATCGAATAACTTTTTCTAGAAATGGAGAAGTGCTAGCCTCTGCATCAACCGATGCAGAGAACTTTTATTGATTTATTAAATTTAGTTACTACCAAGAGTACGTATCATCGAATAACTTGGCGAACGCTTTTGTCGAAATGGCCGGAGCCATAGATATGGCCGGCGGGAGCGTGCAAATGAGGATATTAGAGTAGAAATGACTTTGCATCTATATCTCTATTTGAATAGCTCTCTAAATAATTTGCGGTTCTATATTTTGTATTTTCCCATAGACTTCCAAATCCCACTTTCAAAATCTCAGCAACGTACATCTTAATGAATTCTTGTAAGTACCAAAAATCAGTAAAAACACAACAATCCACATACATAAAATAAATAGTAATTCCCAAAACGGATACCATCTAAATGTAATAGAATCTTCAAATTTCAATATGGCTTAACTTCACCCACCGTCTGTCTGGATCTTTAATTTGTATTTAGTCTGTCTGGATCTTTAATTGTATTTATTTATAGTCACATTGTTGAGCTAACAATACAATCTAAATTGTAGTCTCGATTTTAATTCATATTTATTTCTATTTTTAGTCACGTCGTGGAGCCATAATAATCGTGAATGCAGTTAATTAACTATTCCCTCCGTTCACTTTTATAGGGCACACTACTGACCATATCAATTTTAACCATACAAAAGTAAAATGAGTGAATCTATATACAAAATGAGTCTAGATTCACTCATTTTAGAATGTATATGGCTAAAATTAAAATGACCTATAAAAATAAACGAAGGGATAATAGAGATTCGTGTGGGTAGGATGCATTAAGTGTATGCATGGATCAATCCATGGCATCATGCTGCCAAGCTAGCGTGACCGACTCACCGGTCATTAGTACTAGTGGATCCACTTAGCCGAGCTAGTCAATGCTTTCATTTTCTTCCTAAAAAGTTAGGCAACCATGGTTGAAATAAAAATATAATGGCGCTGAAAAAATATATTTATCAAGAAATATAAAATAGTAATAGAAAGCCAAGTACTATATAATATACACTAGCTAATTGAATAGATCAGAATTTAAGAATTTGGGAAAACCTATGTTGGTCATAATTTCTCCACAAGGATACAGACCTAGTGTCGCAAGAGAAGTCCCAACCTCGGCGCCCCCCCCCCCCCCCCGCCTCCGCTGCCGACGACCTCAACTTCCGTGGCGGTTGGCCCATCGGCAATGGTTTTAGGTGCTAGAAGTTGGCAATGGTGGCCTAAAACTGCGCCGGGGAGGCTTTCGTGGCCCTTGTTAGAGCACAGTGACATGGCTGGAGCTTCCAAATCAAGGTGTTGTGGTCTCCTTCCTTGATGGCGCACGGTGCAGATGAAGCAACATTCATGTGAATATGAGGAGGCCATACTAACCACAAACCTTTTTGGTTCCTTTAAATTCCATGTGCATTATGATCATTAGTGGGTATGTTAAATTTATATTTCATGCACGTTAATAATCGATATTTACTTGGTAGTCCCTAGTAACCATTTGTCGAGATCCGTCGTACCCATGTTCTGGGGCCCAACAGATATTGTGCGGTAGTCCTTGAGAAGAAGAACATACATAGGACGCCAAAACAACAGCTTTGTAACCGTTTCACATGTCGCTAAGATTGTCTTGGTACCCCCATAAAAGTGTGCTCCAAAACCCTAGAAGGTATAGAAAGTGCCAAACCAGTCCCCGACCTCACCATAAACTGTATTGTCGGATGCCTACAATTGGATGTAAAAAATATGTCGGGCATTCTTCTTGTCGGACGACCGGGAGTGCTACTTCTTAATAAAACCAATTTTTTACATAATAGAGCTAGTCTATCCTCTCTCATAGAGGTGGTCATGGAGGTAGACATCTCCGAAAAGTCTTCCGTTGAGAGGGTATCATCAAATAAGCTAGCTAGTGGTTTGGTCAAAATGGCTGAAGGAAACGATGCACCCTCAAGCACACATAGATGAGGGTGTTATACATACTAAGTGCAACATAAGTGACATATTAAGACCCACTTTGAAGTTATTTTATTATTTTTTCCTCTTTACACCACCCTTGTACCCATATTAAGACCACATGCAAAAGGTGAAGGGTTTTCGATTCCTTGCGCAATTTAAGCATCCCTCCCCCCCCGACGTCTACCCAATATATTTTCCTATAGGATTCTATGTGACTAGTCTTTGTTTATTTAATAACAAGGTGTACAAACATGAGAAAAACACATAAGATGCCAAGTTCATACATTGGGTCGATGACCTCAAAAATCATCCTATGAGATGGTTCTTTTGAATAGCAAGTGCCACTTAAAAATTATGGACTGTGTTTTTATATTTACGCAATCCTTACATACCGATATTAGGACCTCATTTATAAATGGAATGGTTATTACCCTTCATCGTGAAGTTTAAGGCTTCTTCCTATTCGGTAGGCCTGCGACGTCTAATCTTGATATTTTCATAGAATGTGGTGATTACACGTGACTTTCATGTTTTCTATGTTAGAGTAGGTCATATGAATATGAGCAAACCAAAAATGAGTCCAAATTCTTATAGTTGTTGGATCGGTAGCCTTGAAGTGAAGGTTTTTTGATATAGGTCTAGAATCTTTGTGCGGGATAGTCATGTTTGTGAAAAGTGTCACTTCAAAGGTGTATATTGGATTTTACTATTTACCACCAACCTTATATATGCATGTTATAACTCCACTACAAAGAGAATTTGTTTCTGGGAACTTTTAGCGTGCTTTCAAGTGTTCCCATGTTCGGGGGCCCTATAAAGGAAGCACACTAGTTTGTCATACAAATTGGTGATTTTATGTGAATTTCGTCATTTTAGTGATATAATATGGCACATGGAAAATTTAAAATATATAAGAGACCAAGTTGTTCCAAAAAATGGTTCGGTTTTTCTAAGTGGGAGTTTTTCACCCTCATCAGACAAATTTCCCTCAAGATAATATCATTTTTTATGGAGTTGTCACTTCAAAGTTGTATAAATTTCTCAGTACTAAAAGCCTTATATACCCATATTTGGATGACATGCGATGGATTTCTGATAGTTTTTAGTTGATTTTATGTGTTTGATTTTCTCCGACCTCCGATGCGAGCAAAGACAATTGTTTATACAAAGTTGTGATTTTATGCGACGTTTCTCTCCTTTTGTGATATAATGGGGCATAGGAACAAGACCAACTTCAAAGTACCAAAACCTCGTGCGAGATAGTCTAGTATGTGAATTAACTATCACTTGTTGTGTATTAGATTTTACTATATACCACCAACCTTATATACTAGATTAGGATTTCATTCCAAAGAGTTTGTTTTTTCTTACCCGTCCGTGGTCTAGGTGTAGGGATTAGGAGGTGTTAATGGTATAGATCCAGGGTCCAGATATAGGTTCTAGAGTCTAAGGTTTCACAAGGAGGTGCCAATTGAAATGCTAGCAACTAAAATCCGATGGATAATCGTCACACAAGTTTTTCCGTTTGTGAGTTTTATAAATATTTAGGGTTCTATATTCTTTAGAGTTGTAGAAATGCCTGACTATGATAATGAAAAGTATTTCTTGATCCTCCATATGGAGGAATGTCCACTTCATGAAACTTCGAATCTCATAGTTAAGCTTGCTACTCTAAAGTCGCCTCTCAAATTGCACTGCGGATAAAACTTCCTTTCGTGCGTGGTGTGAGCCTCTCCTTCTTGCACCCGGTCAGGCCGAGCCCTCGTCGATTGGCGCGGCACCGTACGTGGCGAGAAAAAGGATGATGAGGATGGTGACTAGTAATTTACAATTCATATGAAGTGCAACATGATGGACGGAGGACGATCAGTTGAGGCAAAACGATTATTTTGGACACAACTCATGTACGATGAGATTTCGTCGATTTGGCTTAGACGTTTGTTTGTGTGGCCAGCCATATCACAGGAAACCACCTCGTAGGATCGCCATCTCAACTGTCCACATCCCACCGCCACCTCGCGAGTACAACCACATGACCCCGTTAGCTAACCGCGGCGGAAGTGAATGGAGACGCGGTGCGTGGATCTGCTCCGAGTCCTAGCTAGTGAGCGTCATCGGTCGGCGAGGCTTTGCGGTGACAGATGGTGGATGGCGGTGACGATGGGATCGTCGAGTGTATACATAAATCGAGCGGTAATGCATGTGGCGTACAAACTACTGGTTAGTGGTAGTCGATGGAGACCATGTTTTCGATTAGAGTAGGACATGTATATGCATGTATGTTGCTTGTACGTACATGCATATAGGGCAAGTTGAAGGTACAATATAGGGCAAGTGCATTTGAGCGGGAACAAAAAATCAAGCCGCACGTGTTGAGGTAATTTCTGTGGAGCAGGAGCGGAAAATGGGACATCGTGGGCTGGGGTCCATAGCATACTTGGGCCTACCCGTTTGAGCTGGCGCTGCAGCTGAGCTCACCGATGGCTGTTGTCCAGCCAATGAGATGGCTCAAGCTAGCACCACGCGGATGGGCACTTGGAACCACACGATTCATCCCCAGAAAACACAGGATCTGACCGTCCATAGCACGGCACGCCTCCGTCAATTTCTCCTGAAACGCACGCACGACACGCGCATTACGCCACCGACGCCTCCACTCTCCATCCCCAAATTCTCCATCTCCCCGATCTAGATCCAACCTCGCCGGCGACTTTGCTCCCTCCGCCGCCTTTGCTCCCCTAGCTCCTGATCACTCTTCCCAAGTCTCTCCCGTTCTTCTTCCCGCGCACCAGATCGATCGCCTCCGCCCCAGCCTCGCCGGAGACCATACGACGCCTATGGTTTGGGTAGGGGCAGCCACACGCCGGCAACGGCTCTCCGGCCACCAGTTTGGCGACGACACTGACACGAGCCTCGTGGGACCTCGTCCGCCTCGCGCTGCAGGGGAGATTTCGCCTCCTTCAGATTAGGGGACGGCCGCGTTCGGCTTATCTCCAGCCTGGCTCCCGGCCGCGCGGCTTCACCGTCCTCCTCCGCCACGGCCGACCTTGACCTGGAACAGCGGCCTCCCGCTCGCCCTCACGCGCCTGGCCGAGGGAGGACGTACACCTTCCGCGAGGGCATGTCGGCGGCGACCCGAGCCACGCAACGGGAGCAGACGGCGGCGATCCTACTAACCTGGTGAGGTAAAAAAACATACGACTCTTGTACAAATGACTTGGAAGGCAGAAAAAACAGAGTGTATGTATGGCTTGTCAAGAGTTCCGTAAAATCAACTTGGTGATTATCATGTTTCAGTCTGGATCCCGCTGTCTAGAATTTTTATAAACTTGAATTACTCTATTCCATGCAGGCTATCGAACTCTGGTACATTAGTTAATTTAGGGAACTAGTGAATTGGTTCATACTATAGAGACGGAGTAAGTCATTCTTGGTTAATCGATGGAATCCATATGTTGGTAGCTTCAGTATTAAGAGCAATATCTATTGTTTCATGTCAGTGTTTGATCATGTCAATTAGAATATTGTAGCTAGTTCCTATACTTAATTTACTTGTTTGATGTATTGGAACTAGGATGTACAAGCTTCAGGCCAATATAATTTAATCCAGTCCGTACCTACTAGCTCATACCAGAGACAACCAGTATTGTGTTAAGTACGGAGTAGTTTTTATGGAATTTTGTCTAGCTGGTCATTGGCTGGTTTTCAGTTTTTGCATGTACCTAACCATTCTGCTAAAAGCACTACTACATTTTGATCCATTCCTGATATGTGTACTGGATACCATGAAACTTGCAGGGTGCTGAAGTCCAGCGAGGGTGCGAAGTCGGAGACGCGAGGCACGCATGGGTACTCCTGATGTGTCTTCCCTCACACGCTGCAATGAAACCACGGAGGGGGCAGTGGGGTTCCTCATTGCCGGTCTGTACGGACAATTTGGATCCTTCCCGAAAAGGTGATAAAAAAAATAACTGGTGGTTTGATTTACCCCAACCTCATAATTGATTTCTAGTACTACTGCTAAGAGCAATTCTGCCGGGATTCCCATTGTTGTGATTTGACCTATGGATACATCTTCTAATTTTTTATTCAGCCAGCATATGGATTTCTACTTTTGAGGGAGAGCTTTAGTTCCTCGCGCTTTAGGAATCTAAATACTTGCATGTTGTAGATTTAGTATGCACACACAAGACCAAATATTTTGCTTAACTCACATACTGGGACTAGGCTAGGGAAAAGGATTCCTGAGTGTGCATTCCGTATAATTTGAGATGAAATTTGTTGTGCTGTCAATGTGTGTTGTGCTCTCCTGACATTCCATGGACGACGTCCGACCATGTCCCTCGCCGACCTGATCATTGGCTTTTGTATCTTCCGGCTCCAGTGGGTCCGCCACTGCTGATGTGATATATGTTTATGTAATATGGTGATGTTTTAGGTCTTGTAATAATATTTGTCTGGTCGTATTTTCACAAGTTTGTAAGCTGCATCTATCTCTGTAGTTAAACTTGTAGCTGGCACGTTGTCTGGCTGGCTAGTTTGGTGCATATGTGCGTTAATTCACTATATTATTCATCATATCTGCTAAATGTTAAGAAGAAAAGAGGCAAGGTTCTGATGAACTTTTTAGATTTTATTTCATTTAGTAAAATATACATGGTATATATGTGTGGCATTTGCTTTTCTATAGAGCAACTAGTTTTGTTGGTGATCTCAACCTGCATCATATATTAATTGGTTGAATTAAACTTTGTTCTAGAGGGTAGGCAGGCTAGTTTGATGCATATTTACTTTAAGTCAGTTTCTATTGTTCATTATATTTCGAATCTTCAAAAAATAGGTAAGGTGTTGGCAAAATTTGTAGCTTTTACTTGTTAAAATCATGTTTTTTTCTAGTTTCTATTCTTCACACACTGGTAACATCATATTTTTTTTTAGTTTTCCCAAATAAATTATTTTTAGTTAGTACACAAAAGAATTCATTCATCTGCATACATATTGTATATTTGTTGTAGAGTTTGGACGGCTTGTCCAGTCTTTATCATGAATCTAATTTGTGTACTACTGATTTGCATCAATTAGTTTATTGGATGGTAATTAGTTATTTTTCTATAATCATCTATCAATGATGTGCTCTATACGGTCTAGCCTCGCTCCTCCCCCCTCCCCCGAGGGCGACAGTAGCGCTCTCTCCCAAACCCTAGCCCTCGCCCGACCCTTCTCTCCTTCTCCCCGCTGGAAAATCCCGTGTGGCGCCTAGCGCCGGCGCCGGCGGGTTCTGCTCTTACCGCACGATTGGAGTGCAGGTGGGCCTCCTCGGCCGGGCGTCGGTGCGTTTTGCAATGGTGTAGCTCGGGTGGCCGACTTCTGACCCTTGAGGACGACGGGGATGGCATCTGCGGCGGTGAAATGAGGTGGTGCTGCTGCTTCCGTCCGGCGGTGGCAGGGCCAGGAGGTGGGCCTAGGTCTTGGCTGCCTAGCGGGTCTGGTTGGGTCCTCAAGCGGGCTTGGCAGCTTGTGGACAACGCGGAGGCGCCATGCCCGTCCTACTCGCTGCCTGCAGCCGCCATGGATGCTTTTCTGCCGGTTGCATCTGGGCTGGATTTGGGCCAGGCAGGCCTGGATCCAGCCTTAACCGTATTTGTTCGTCTGAAGGGGTGGTCGTGGGCTCGAGTTTTGGACACTTGGGCGGCAGCCCTGGATGGAGTGGTTGCATGTGTGCTTTTCTGTTGGTGACATCGCAACGGTGATGGCCCTCCCGTGGGTCATGTAGATGGCGAGAGGATTGGCAGCGGGTGATCCTAGTGTCGGTGTGGCTGCGAATCCCTGGTCAAGATCTGGAGGCCTCGCACTGGCAAGGTGCTCCTTCCTCCGGGTTTGGGCTAGTTCCTTGATATCCTAGTGGACACGGGTGACGTTCCGAGTGAAAGCTCTGCGCTTTGGCGCCGACAACGGTGATACCTGCGTGTGTCATTACCCTCTTGGGGGCGTTGTTGTGGGTATCATCCTCGTGATTGGGCTCCGGGTGAAAACCGTAGTCTGTTGATGCAGACTCGATGGCGGCAGCACATTGCATCGTTCCCCTCTTTGGGGGCGTTGTCGGGGAGCTCAAGTTCATTCTGGGTGCAGCGCCGTGGGGTTACCATTTTGGCCTGAACCTTCCTCATCTTTGGCTTGGAGCGGTTTTGTCGGCCTCCTATTCTTTACATGAGCCCTTGGTGGTACTTACCCTATTCCTCGCTAGTTGCTGGCAATATCGCCGCTCCACGGCCCGGAGCGAGAGGGCGGACGACCATCTCGAGCGATAGCTTGGTGTGGTCGGTGTCTCGGGGTTCGGCGACCTATATGGCGGCACGGTTCTGTTCTTGATCGGTAGTCTTGGTTGCTTCTCGACAGGCCGGTGTCGTGTCTCCTGTTTTCATGTTCGGCGTTGAGTTGGTGGCTTGTCGCCATCTCAATTTTCGGTTGTTTTTTTCTGTTTGAACCGCTTGTTTGGGGATTCCCCTCCACTTTGTATCGTTCGGCCGGTTGGGCTTTATTTATAAAGCAGGGCGAAATCCTGTTTCGTGATGATGTGCTCTATGTTCAGTTTTGGATGAGCAAAAATTTCTATTGCGTAGAAACATTGTACACTTGTTTAATTAGTCTAACATGATGATAAAGTGGCATACATATGTAATACTCGTCGTAGCAATTGATTTGTGTGTATGCTTGACAATTCTCCATGCCAAGCATTCAAACTGTCATGCTTATACTATTTATGTACTGGTGATTAACATCAATTATTTTAGTGGTTTAATTCAATCATGGAAAGTGGTTACACCGGAAAAAAGTTTTTTAGATACATGATGGGTGAAGAACCTGTGGACTATGGCTGGGTTGAGATTAGTTGTGCTGATTTGATGTAATTAATTTGTTTGGTAGTAATTTTAGATACTTTAGCATCGCTTGTACAGTAGCTACTTTATTGAGTGTGTCTGTGTGTGTTTTCAGGTCACCACAGCGCACCCCCGGAGCTGCTGCAGGAGGTGGCGGCCGTCACACGCTGCAATTTAGGACTTATATGAACCACGCAGGCCAGGGGGAGCGCGGTGCTGCTGCCTTAGGACACCGCCGTCAAGGGGGCGCTCTCGTCCATGAGGCCGTTCTTCCGTGGAGCTGGCCGTCGGGATGCTTGGGCTTCTTTGTCCTAGTGGCGGCTTCTCGAAATGCTCGCTAGGAACAAGATTGTGCGTGTCGCCCAGCCGGTGAGATATCTCGTATCCTCTCTCACCCTAGACATACGCATCTTAGAGGAGATTGTTGTTACGTCGTAGAAAGATTAATCTAATTGCGCAGCTCCTTCTATTACTACCATTGATTATAGTTTGATCATGAGATGAGCTTCCTTTTGTATATTCATTCATGTGGTGTGCTCTAGGTTTCCTGCATGATTTTAGTTCAGTTGTTGAGTGTTAGTTTAACTAGTAGCCTCATAAAAAGGGGTATATATGTACTGATGTGTAGCAATTCATATTTATAACTTGAAAAATATGCATGTAAAGCATTGAGATATTCATGTACTACTGATTTGTAGCAATTATTTTTCATTTGCGCTTGAATATTCTTCAGATCAAGCTTAAATACTATTCATGTACTACTGATTGGCAACAATTAATTTATTGGATCGTAATTTAATGACATTCGTATCGGTTGGACATTACTGCTTCAAGTCATCTTACTATTTTTTTATTGAGAACTCCATGCTTGAAGTAGTGCACATGTTCTATCTTTATTGGCAGTATCAATGTTTGACAAAGGGAATTATATTAAGAAATCCTATTACAATTGGCTGACGCTCCGGGAAAGGACCTGCATTTTCCATCTTAAGTTGTGCTCTATCCTTGAATCCCCTGATTGATTAAGTTTCCCCTTACCGAGTACGCAATTATTTAATGACGTAAAATTTCCCTTCTGTACCCACAGTGAACTAATGCTCAAAGTGTGGCATTGGCAGATTGGAGATCCTTCAGTGGAGGTGACCAAGGATATTCGTGATGAAGCAAAGGGCATGGTGGTTCGGATTCAATGTTGCTTATGGACAGGTTGTGGTGTTGGTAGGCTCGGCTCGGGCTGGCCACTGGTTTCGACTACCTCGACTACCCTGTCCAACCTGTGAGATACCTGTTCGCCCTTCATCCCCTTCTTCATGGTCTCTGGTACAAACTGTTGTGGAGCTGTAGTGACTCTGTGGTACTTGATTGTTCAATTTGACTCATCGCAATTTGGTTGCTTTAAAATAACGAGTCTTGAAATATTTTAATGATTTTTAATGGATATTGATAATCTTGCTTTTGTCTGGCTTGCCGCTGCCGCTTAATGCCAGCTTGCTGTTTGCATGTGCAGTTTATATTCATCAGAACTGAAAGTGCCATACACTAAAAAATTACCATGACACACTTGCCATATTGTTTTGTAGTATTGTGCTATAAAAGTAGGTTACAAATGGTTTTTCTGGGTTGCATGAGCTTATTTTGGGCAGCACTTTGATATTTGTTAGCTAGTTTTCGTTTTTCACAAGGCCAAGTTTTTGCTAGGCAATGTGCTAAAGAGCTATACATGTCAAGTAGACAGATCTTGTAGCAAATATATGGATTAGAGTAATTTTAAGATAGTAGTAACAACAAACAAGATAAATCTGTCTTCACATATTAGTAATTGGTAGATTAAGCTTATTTTTTTTGTAGAATGCCTTCGGATGTTTTAAGAAGACTTGATGGACATAAGCAACCTATTACTGTTTTTCGATGCAATATCAATGCTTCTGTGACTTCCTGATATAAATGCCCATATTATAGTACCTTCCTAACTTGGCTATGCAATTAGCCTGCATGGTCTGATATGGTACAAAATTTACAAGTGTTGTTGAGCAAAATGATTTGGCAACTAGTATTTATATATTCCCAGTCCTTGACTTGATCCTCGCTTATGTTTTAAATAATTTATCCATGAAAGTGCAGTGTGTGACCTGTATAATCTCCTTCTTAATGTAATTTCCAATCCTGTTTCGGGCATTCCATTAATCATAGTAACATTAGTTTAGGAAGTAATGATTATATGCCTCGTTCCTCTAAAGCTTACTCTTATTAGAAATGACAGATACAACTATAATTAAGGTTCCATATTTTAACGTTTGGAGCTTGTTATATTAATGGATAGTTATGTTAATTTATCCTTCCAGGGGAGAAGTGGAGCCGGCTGGGAGGGAGGCATGGACACCTGATCTCGTGTCACCCCGCCGTTCTGGTTCCGGGTGCAGCCCACGGTGGTAGGCCTGGCCAGCCCTTGCTTTTGATGACTTCTTCCTCTGCGCCACTTTAGCGAGTTCCCTGCACCACGGTTATTGTGATGCTCTGACTCGGCTCCACCCTAATTTGGTGAGTTCCATGTTCATCCCTATATTTACTGTGAGTTCTGCCATGTCAGTCGGCTTCAACCTTATCTTACATGCAAGACACACATAGCAGTATCGATACATGGGAGATCAATTTGAAGTTTTTCTTAATATTGGTCATGTACAGTTTAAGAGCCGTTTGCTCTTTCATTCAGCAGATCCCAGAAGTTCTTGTGATCCAGCTCGTACAATTTGAAATTTGGGCATATATGCAGTGGACATATCTGCAACACTTCCGGCCAATAGTTTTAAGCTAGAACACTTGTCTGTGTATATGCACTCCTATTTTAAATTTCAGTTGTGAAATCTGCATAAATAGACATAAAGATGGCTAAAATTGGTGTAACATCATCTCTTGAATGTTGGTATCTTGCGACAGCGACCATATTTAAACACTAGTCATTATTTTTTAGAGTACTATAGCGAAATGATTTAAATGCAATCGATACAAATTAATGAACATCTTTATAATGTTTTTCTGTTATGATGTTATTTGCAGGTTCCGCTTGGTCTAGTGTAGGAAAGTGTGGTGATCTGTGTCGGGGACGACGCTCCGCCTCGCACGGCTATGCAGGACTCAGTCTTGCCGATGGGCTATGTGGTGCGGCCATTCAGACTTTGGCTATGCTGGTCGGCCTCCGGTGCCTCGTGCGCGGTTGTAGGTCTTTGATTACTTCTTCCTTCCCCTCCGTTCACGCCATGCGATGGCGACGAGTTCATCGCGCCACAATTGTTGCCTTCTTCTACACCTCCATTTTGGTGAGTTTCTGGTTCTCCCCTTGTATCCCATTCGCGATCTTTGATACTATGACTATCAATCCGTGGTTGTATTGTGCTCGATCCGTCTAGCGGATGACATGCAAATTGGTACTTTGCTATAAGTCTATAACACGGATGAAGATTTCCATATCTTTGATTTTTTTAAGGATTAGGAGTGGTTCAGTTTAATTGCTTTTTGTGTATATGAATCCTGCTGGCCAGGTTTAGAATTTGCTACTTAGTAGTATGGTTTTCTTATCTATGGTAAGAAACACATACTACATTTTTTTTTTTGGCACATGTACTGTTTGACATGATTCCAAAAGGATGGTGTTGATACTTGTATAACTTGTGTCTTTGAATGGAAAGACTTTTTATATGTATGGTCTAATGCGATGTATAGATTCTGGTGGATTCAAGTGCCATGTCACTTGTCCTACAAGGGACGTATGGTAGCACCTTCCCTTACTTGCCCCCTTTGGAGGCCTCTTCCGACTCTGGCAGCTTCGACGACGACGTCGCGAAAGGCCCAGACAGTCAAAAACAAAAGGTAATTTTCTTCTATCCCCTTGGCTAGCATACCATTTGCTCATCATGTTCAGGTGCAATTTCTATCATTTAATCCACTTATAAAGCTTTCAGATTATTAACAGTTCTGAATGCGCCATGGGACAAGACCCTGGAAACCAGATTCATGTTGCAAAAGATGTTTTTCGCCCTGAAAAAGCTTCCCAAGGTCCGTATTCATTTAGGAGATGGTAGAAGCATGTTGTGACATTCTGTTGAAGAATGCATGATAATACTCCAGCTGCATTCTCATATGTATTCATTATTGTGTTCTTCTAGGATCCCACAAAGTAAAGGGTTCATCGGTTATGATCAGGAGTTAGAGAAAGCATATGTTGATCTTCTGGATTCATGAGCAGACTCTCAGGTGAGATGCAAGAGCTTTGGTTACATGCTCTTTCTGTGTTTGTGCAAATGCTACTAAGCTGTACTCCATACGTAAGTTTCTACTAGGTTAAAACACACACAAAGCTGCCTAAGTATGATGACACATGGACCTGATTATTATAGGTCATGGTACCAGTATTCTGGTCTTGCATTGATGGTCTTGTGTCATAGGCCTACTCTTATTGATGTTTTGTTCTGAATACCATTGGTTGGTATTGATGTTGTCTTGATCTTTGTTTTGGATCGTTGTATACTTGGCATAGCCTTAAGAAGTAGACTAATAACATGAACATGATATCGGTAACTCTAATCATGTGATTAAAGTGATACATCGAGGCGATTTCTGGTTTTTTCATGCTTCGTTTTACTTTTCCATGAGAATGCTTAATCTGTATGCTGCAAAATAAAGGCAAATCACACCAATTTTCTAGACTACATGTGACTTTTATGTGGTTTCTCATACCTGAAAAGGGTAAATGATGCATGCCAGGCTTACACAAAAAATATGATGGGTTGCTCATAGACACTTTGATGCCTACGGTGTGATAAACTAGGCACATTTGTTTTCCATTGTGGTCCTTTGCCGGTTGGTAGTGATTTGGTTTGTACTATGTATATGATGGAAATGCTCTGCTGATGCCCTATTCTCCTCTCCTTGGCTCCCGAAGGGAGGATGGCGAGCTGTTGTCGGAGTACGCCAAGCTAGTGCGCGAGGTGCGTCGCTACTCGGACCGACCGGCCTGGGTTTCCTCGCATGCCAGGCACGCCCATGGGTATCTGAGGGTCAATACTTGCACCAGTCCGTTGATGCTCACCCTGTGGCTGGTTTGGTGTGGCGTGGTCCGTCTGGCTCTCGGCTTAGACTATTTCCTTGGTCGCCTCCGCTCTCGCTGCCATGAGGGGCCTTGTTCCTTGCTTAGGTTTGATTGGCATGATTTTTCAATAGCCTGTTTTGTTTAGGTGCATCTGTAGATAATGTAGCGTAGTAGTGTTTTTCAAGTGATGGTAGCTGTTTGCCTGCCTCTGTTTAGTATCTATTTAGTAATATGCAGTTAACATAATCCATCTATTTTGGGGTCTAGTGTGGACTTTAAAATCTATATGAGGGCGGCATCAATGTGCCGGTGGCACACCGTTGGTCTTGTCCTTGTAAAGGCACTAGCCTTGAAGCTTTGTTCCCATGTGTAGTCTGTAGTTCATGTACTTGAGCCAGATACAATGCTATTTTGTGCTCAGTGGGTGTTAGTCAGGTGCATTTTTTTTAATATTTCATCTTATGTCATGTACGGTCAACCTGAGCTGATGTGAACATCCATGTTGCGTGTTTTGTGATTTTCAGGAAAGAGAAGAATAAATGGAGACCTTGCTGTGTTTGTGATCTTCGTGTAGCTCTTGTCGGCGAACCGTGACACCGTCGTGCAGGAAACTCGACTTGTTTTCCCAGCTGTGTGTAGCTGGAGAGTTGGAGAAATGTATTGGGGTTGATGCGCTCAGCGGATGTCCCACTTTGCAGAATGGCTTATTTGCTTGCCTTCCCAGCTCATCACCTCTGGTTGCCCGACTTGGCGCTGCTTCTCCTGCCGGACATGCCTGGGTTCCACGGATATTGGCGAGGGTTGTCGGCAGACGAGATGAAGAAGTGACGACGTCCTCCTCCTTTCAGCCATTATCTGGCTTTGCTAGCCATGTGTGTGAGGCCCGTGCTGGATGTTGTTGGTGCTGAATTACTTTGAGAGACTGTCACTAGAATCGGTGTTGCTTGATTAAGTGCTAGTGCTCGTTTATGTGCGTAGCTGGTGTCCAATTGGTACTAGGTAGATGTATTTTCATTGGTTTTTATAGCCGTATATGTACTGGTAGATCAGAGATGATGAGCAACAACTTGTGTAGTGTATAATTCTTGTAAAATTACGAGTGATGCCTTGATGGATTTATCTATCTTATTACTTCTGTGCTGTAACTTATTGTGATTAGACGGGGAAGTGTTGCCACTAATTATGCATGTCCTCTCTCTGGTTATCTATATATTTGTATAAGGAATTGCTGTGCGTACGTTGCATCCTACTTGGCCTTTCGTTTTAACCCGACGTGCTATTATGAAACAAACGGAGACACGCGTCAAATAAACTGGCTCTACAATCCGCCTGATATCTCCATCATGAAAATAGGACTCCACAAGTTACGGGATTGTAACTAGTGTTTTTTCTGTTTTTTCTCTATCATGAAAATAGGACTGCACAAGTTATGGGATTGCAGTTATTATTACTAGTGTTTTCTCCTTTTCTGTTCGACGCGAGTTACGGGTAGATAGATATATAGCATCCGTGACGGATCCGCTCCAGGAAACTAATTACCCGTCAATCACGTAGCCAGTATTAACCATGGACGTGCGCCATGTCATGGATCCGCGGCCCACTCTGATCCAAACCGTCCACCCTCCCCCATCGCATCGCATCACAGCAAACAGGCTAAGAGATGAAGAGAGATGCGAAAAATGTCCCTTTTCCCGCCGTACCGGTTTTTCCCCTCCCAAATGGTTCAAAACGTAGCTATACCTCTATATATACGAGTCCATCGCCGAGGAGCCGCGTGCGGATGCGCGTGACGTGACTTGTGACTTTGGATCTTTGGGCTTGGCGAGGCGAGAGACGAGAGGGAGAGCAAGCGAGCAGCCTACGATCTGGCCGGCGGCGAGCTCTTGGATCCTTGTGACGGCCAGGTAATGCATCCGTCCGTCTAGCCATCTATGAGACGAGATGAGTTGGTTTTTTCCTTTTCGTAGATTGGTTTTGGTGATGTTGGATCTGTAGTTAGAACTAGAGATTGTGTATGCAAATTAGTTGAATTCCCCACGCACCATCTGCTTGCTCTTAGTTATCCTTGATTTGGAGAGCGAGCCAGGACGTTGAAGTTGAAGAGAAGAAAAAAAGAGATCGCGCTCGCATATATAGCGCTGGCCTTTGGATTAATTGGATGCAGATCACCACCGCGGCGCAGGAGGGCAAGTTGCAAGCCTCGATCGGCAATTAATGTTGCGAATGTGTAATTCAAAAAAAAAAAAGCAAAGATGCGCAGGGCAGTGACTAGCGTGGCGGTGTGTGTACAGGCGAGGGACTGCGAGGTGCTTCGCCTGGCTATAGTTTTTCCCATGCGGACGGGGTGGACGGGCCTGGCGGCCTGAGTGGGCACTGTCCGTTAGTCCGTTTAAGTTTTGCGGGCTTTCCACTCAGCCGTTTGCGTCTTTGGAGCGGCGCGGACGCAGCGGCCAGACGGACGTCCGTGCCCGCCTACATCCTGATGCAGCAGCAATCACGCGCTCCTACCCAACAGCCTCGAGCGGTAGGGGAAGAGACGTGACCGGCCATGGTACGTATTCTATTCGGACGCAGCTGGATCCACATCTTTATACCAGCCCGTACGATGGATAGGAGCCGGCGCGGCCCCGTGTTGACAGCGGAGGGGCATCGGGCGCAGTAAACCGCGGATAGGCTGACCCTCAGCAATCGAGATACGAGATGCTGGTGCAGATGCGAATCCTCTCACGCTGGATTCCTCATCTCTCTAACGTGATTGCCAACTCTCATGCCTCCAAGACAGGACAGTTCTCAAGGACGGCAGTCAGTTCTTCCACGGTGAGGTTAACATTGTCAAGTCTAAGGGAACGAAGCTCGCTCAAAGGTCGTTGGTGACTATGTCAGCGCCGTTTGAGTCAGTTCTTCCGCGCAGGGGACTATGTCAGCGCCGTTGGTGACGCCACCACGGGCAGGTTGCGGTACGGTGGCTGTGGTCGGGGGGGTATCTTCTTCGCCATCACTCCCCTCCGCCGTGGCGCCTCCCTCTGTGGATCATGGGCAGCCAAAGAAGGGGTTGAGACGTAGTGCTCGCCACTTCGTTGCAGCGGACGGGGCTACACCGACTGATGAGGATGCTATGTCCAAGGCCATGCGGCGGAAAGCCGGATGTTTTCGTCTTCGACCTTGGGTACGTCTTCTACTCAGACTTCATTTCTTCCTTTTTCCAATGCAAAGATATCATCTAGTTTAGGTGCTATCGGTGTTTCATTAGGGAAGAATGATTCGGAAGTCACGATATCCACCAATGCGTTGAAGCACATGGAATTTGACCGTTTAACGGTCAAACCGAGCTCTTCCGCTAGGATGGATATACCTCATATGGATGATGATTCAGCGTATGCCTCTTCGGATGGACAGCTTTTATCACATCTTGTGGGGAAGTGACTGAGGTGGGGATGGATGATGAGGACGGGCTGGATCTTTATTTGATCTCTGCTTCCGGCCGGAAACCCAAAACCGCCAAACAAAAACGGAAACATTCACCGCGATATTCGAGACCGCCTAAAAACCCAATTGTTTCCCGATGAATGGCTTATTCAGTAATAGCAGAGGTCTCGGTGACTTGGCTAAACATGTGAATATTGCACAATACGTCAAGGATCACAATTTGGAGTTTGTGGCGATCTCCGAATCCGGAAGGAGAGATTTCCAAGCGAGTGTTCTGAACCGCCTCTCAGGGGGTTTAGACTTCACTTGGCACTCTATCCTCACCGATCGGCCGCGCGCGATTGGTCTACCTGGCTCTGCGCTCCTCCACCTGGTCGGCTGCCCGCGCGTGGGTGCAGCAGACGGGGGTCCATGTTGTCGGGTGGACCCGCTTGTCGCATCGGATGCGCTCGGCTCCGATTGGTTCGCCCCTTGGCACTGCGTGGAGCGAGACGTCGTGGCGCCTGGTGATTGGCTGCTCGACGACGCAGAGGACGATGCAGGGGACGACGCAGAACTTGACGCGGAACCTGATCCCGACGCAGATTCTTCCGAGATCTGGCGCGATCCCGAGGAAGATTGCTCAGGAAAATATGTATCGTGTATGGTGCTTCTGTCCTCTTGTGAAGAATCTTGACTTTGCTCATTTGCACTCATTTGGGCACCGTTTCGCACCAAATTTTCTTCTGTATGCTGCTGCTGCACCTTAGAATCATGTGAGGGTACAAAAACAGGAGTAGAGACATTAGGTGTTAGGTCATTGCATTGTTGCCCCCCTTGAGCTAATACCGGATTTTGGAGCGAGTCGGGCAAGAGAAGAATTTCTTTGCGAAGTAGGGCTCCGGCATTGGGATGAAGTTTGGAGAAGGAAAAAACAGCTTCATCGAAAACAACGTATCGTGAAATGTAGACTCGTCCAGTGGATACATCTAGACACTTTACTCCTTTGTGCATATGGCTATAACCAAGAAAAACACATTGTTTTGATCTAAACGCCAATTTGCGTTTGTTATAAGGACGAAGGTTAGGCCAGCACGCACACCCAAACACTCTAAGGGAGGAGTAATCAGAAGATTCTTTTAGGAGACGTTCCATGGGGATTTCATTATTGATGACAGATGAAGGAAGCATATTGATAAGATATGTAGCAGTTAAGAAGGCTTCATCCCAAAATTTTAGTGGCATAGATGCATTAGCTAGAAGAGCAAGTCCAACTTCAACTATATGCCTATGTTTTCTTTCGGCAAAGCCATTTTGTTGATGGGCATGTGGACAAGAAACATGATGGGAAATGCCTACTCTTTTGAAGAAGGGATTTAATTTCTCATATTCCCCTCCCCAGTCAGTTTGCATGGCAATAATTTTCCTATCAAATTTGCGTTCAACGAGATTTTGGAAATTCTGAAAGACTTGAAAAACTTCAGATTTCTTTTTGAAAAGATAGATCCATGAAAATTTACTAAAATCATCTGTGAAGCTTACATAGTAGGAGAATCTACCAACAGATGTAGGTGCTGCCCCACACATCAGAGAACACAAGTTCTAATGGAGCACTAGAAACACTAGTAGAACGTGTGTATGGGAGTTGATGACTTTTTGCACGTTGACATGAATCACAAACAGACTCAATACTATAATTATTGTAATATGGAAGATTAAAATTCCTAAGCACTCGTTGAACTATTTTGGAGGAAGGATGACACAATCTATCATGCCACCGTGAAGCTGAAGGCTTGGTGACGCTAAAGACTTGCTTATTGTTTATTGTTGAGGAAGACACCAACGGGTAGAGGCCCTTCACGCATCTACCTTTGAGAAGAATTTTCTTCGTTGCCTGATCCTTCACATAAAATGTCCACGGGTGAAATTCAACAAAGATATGATTATCTTTAGTGAAACGATGAATGGAGACTAGATTTTTGGTGGCTTGTGGAACATGAAGGATATTACGAAGGAGAAATTGTTTGGATGGGGACGCAACGGTTGCATGACCTATATGCCCAATGTCCATACCTGTTCCATTGGCCGCATGGATCTTCTCGCGGCGTTGGTACTTCTCCTTCATGGTGAGCTTGTCAAGCTCGCCGGTGATATGGTCGGTAGCGCCGGTGTCGGAGTAGCAATTCGGATCTACCTCATAGGAGGCAGCATTGGCACCTTTCTCCTCTTCCTCTTCTTCGTCGTCAGAGTAGCGGTGCCAGCACTTCCAGCGGGGTGACCAGGCTTTTGGCAGATCTGGCATACAACCTTGTCGCCATTGCTGCCGCTGCTCTTGTCGTGGGCTCCTCCACGACGGTTGTTGCCCCCTCCTTGCTGGCGTCCTTGACCACGGCCGTAGCCACGACCGCCTCCACCACGTCCGCGGTGTGCTCCTCGGCCACCTCGACGTGATCCACCGCGTCCTCGCGCGGCGGCGTTTGCAGATGTGTCGCTGCCATCTCCTCCGATGCCGAGCAGTAGCTCCATCCGGTGATCGTATGCCATGACCTAGGCATACAGCTCGCTCACCGTGATCTTGGCGTTGGGGTTGGCGCCGATGGCGGCGAAGAGAGGGTTGTAGGGGTCATCAAGCCCCACGAGGAGGTACTCCACCAGCTCGTCATCCTCGATCGGCCTGCCTACGGCCGCGAGTTCATCGGCGATGCCCTTGACTTGGGCAAAGTATTGCGACGTGGTTTTTTCCTCCTTTTTGGTGTTGGCGAGCCTGATCCGAAGATTGGCAATGCGGGTGCGAGACTGCGCGGCGAACATCGCCGTGATCACTGCCCAGACGGTCGCTGCCGTCCTCATGCCGATGCAGGAGATCATGATGTCTCTCGTCAGGGAGTTGTGCAGGTACGTGAGTACCTGCTGATCCGTCGCCACCCATGCCTCGTAGGCTGGATTGGACACCTGAGTGGAGGTCTTGTCGCTCGCCTCAACGGTGATCTTCTTTGCGGGGGCGACGCTGGTTCCATCGAGAAAACCCATTAGGCGTGCCCCGCGGACTGCCGGGAGAACTTGAGTTTCCCATAGCAGGTAGTTGTCCCGTGTTAGCTTCTCCGCCGTACCTTGGCTTGGGAGTGGGCTAGTCATGGTGGTGGCGGCGGCGGGGAAGAGCGATGGGGTTTTGGCTAGATGTGTTTTTGGAAGAACGGCTCTGATACCATGTGAAGATATCACGATCGTAATGCGTGGAACGATGACCTTGGCCTCGGTCTCGTTACGTGTTAAATAGGCCACAATTGCGGTGATTACACGGAGAGGTTACAACAGAATTCAGGATAGAGAGAAATAGTACCAACCCTTATACAGATGGATTGGTACGGAATACAATACGCGGGATGAGGTTTAAACCTCCTAGTCTCTATCTCTAACAGAATGTGAGCGTCTGTGTGTTTCCCAACAAAAAAAATTATGATCTTATAGGCTTATGAAAACAATTAAGTTACTTATAAAACTTATAACATTGTTAAGTGCTTGCTGTGCTATAATTTCCCTTCTCCCTTGTTAGTGATCATGAGTTTGAAACTTCTATAATTAAGTGTTTTTTCATGTATTTACAAATGCGCAAAGAAAAGCAAATATATAAAATTATCTTATCGGTTTATGTATTTACTGTTAACTGAATTGTGACATGATGGTGATGGTCCGTCGGGGTCGTGGAAAGAAAGAACGACTAAAAGATAACGGTTCATAAAAAGAGTTGTAGCAGATTCGAAGAGTTTCTCGAATTTTGAACATGATTATTTCAAGGAGGTTTTACTTGTACAAAAATATATATGGTTATCTTTGCTAAAAATATAAATATTTACGTGCACTATATGTCTACATGTGCAATATATGTAACGTTAAAAAAATTTAAGTGACCGTGCAATGCGGCATTTATCTAGTATTATAAATAATTAAGTTACTTATAAAACTTATAACATACTTGGTTCTTGGTGTGCCATAATTTTTTTTATCTTACGTCATAAGTTCAGAAAATCTATAAATCAATATTTATTTTACCTTTTACTCACGCGAAAAAACTAAGGTCAAATATGAACATGGCGGATTTCGAAAGAGGTAAAATATCAAGTGACCTTGACAGTTCACGGGCATTTATCTACTATATATTAAATGACTTATAACATACTTGGTGCTCGATGCGCCGTAAAATTTATCTTCCGTCATGAGTACAAAAACCCTATAAATCAGTATTTCTTTTACATATTTACTCACATGCAAAACTAAGGTAAATATGAAGATGGTGAATTTCGAACCCACAACCACATCTATCGGGACGTGATCACTATCGCCATAACAAGTATTTCTTTTACATATTTACTACTATACCAAGTAAATATGCATGCATCAATTGTCACCAAGATGCTTACGGCACTGCATGTATATGTTGGGCTAATGAATTACGGTCCGTCACACGCCAAGATGCTTTGTGGTATGGATGATAACACTGAGGCCACCGAGAAGAACCTAAAACAAGTCTTAATTTTTCTCGGGAAGGGGTGACGGAAAAGATCGACGTGCCAATGTTGAGGAAGGTGTGGACGCCCAAGTGTTCCGGACGTTGATGACCAACCGTGGCAAAGAATATGGAGATGAAACTTCTTTAGAACAACAAAGAGGAAGATACAGATTAATTAAACCGACATGGAGATGAAACGCAACACAGCAAGTAGGAACCTAAGAGTGTCTCATTTAACCGGTAGAGCTCTGAAAAATGATCAATTGCCAACTCTTTTAAGGCATGTGTCAATGCATAATCATTAATAATTTAAGAGACAATCATGTCAATGTGTTGTTTTTTACATGTTGTATCCATTTAATGATTTTGGGCTAATGCATATATATGATTGGGCTAATAGCTATGTTTGCCTATGGTAACGTGCAAATGTTGTACTTCCTCCATTTCTTTTTACACCGTATATTAGGATTGTCTTAAGTCAAATATTTTTAAGTTTGACCAAGTTTATAGAATCAAACATCAACATTTGAAATATCAAAAGAGGTATAATATGGAAATATATTCCATCATGAATCGTATGATATTGACTTGATATTGCTAATGTTTTATAGTGGGTGTTCCTATTTAGATATAGAAGATATAGCATTACGAAGAGAGAAAAGTGCAAGCCAGAATTCAAACAATTAACAAATCGTCACGTATATTTTTGAATGTTTCGTTGGAGGACAGGCCGTGACCGATGCATCACAAACACAAGGGTTCATGGTCATGATAGTAATACAAATTATAAGGATCGCCAAAATAACTTAGTACTAAAGTCACGATTAACCACATTCGCGGCAGCAGTTGTAGTGCACATCAGAGTCGTCATCATCATCACACTCGAACGTCAGGTACTTTATCCGGCCGAATCTCGTTCGCAGGGTATGCTCGTCTTCCTCGTGCATCCCATCGCAGTTGCTCACCGTAAGCTCTTTCAGGACGGGACAGTTTTTAAGGAAGGCGGTCAGTTCATCCACGGTGACGTCAACATCGTAAAGTTCAAGGTAACGAAGCTTGCTCAGAGGTGACTCTCTTATCACATCGGCGACTCGTGCTCCGAAGAGGCCGGAGAAATGATACAAGCTGGAGAGTAGTGAGCAAGGGTGACCTGCACTAAGAAAATTGGGCAATATTTCATATGAGTGAATGCGAAAACATTGTTAAAGGGTAAATACAATTAGCAACTAGCATGCATGCAGTCCAAACATTTACCGGCGCAGAGCAAATAATGAAACAAAAATAGAGCGCCTTCTTACGATGTAGAGCAAATGATGAAAGAAAATAGAGAGCCCAAGAAAATACCTTTCTAGGATGTACTTGAGTAACTCCTCGGTGACAAACCGCCTCCCGGCGAACATCCAAAGCTGCCCATCGGAGCGGTCGACGGCTGCCTTAGCCATAGCCCGCAAATGCATGTCTGAATACAGCTTGTCTGCAATATTGTCCTCCACACGACACGCCACACGTCTGATCGCTTGGCCGCGTCGAGCCACGAGCGGCACACCAGACCAGCGTACATGAGGACGTCGATAGCACCGAGCCTGCGGAAGACTAAATAGAGCACGTCGAGAGCAGCAGTGACCAGTCCCTGGCAGGCGGCTCCTCCGCCACGAGCGGCGGCACTGCGGTCATCGACCGATCTCCTGCGACTAGGAAACTGAAAATGTTTAGAACGTCTTGTGAATTCTGAGTTCAGAAACTGAAAGGAAGAGTTATAAATTCAGACTGCTCCTTGATCGTTCGCGCGTACCTTTTTCCGGCAGCGAGTACTACTGTCTGCCGCCGTGAAGGTTGGACTGAAGCTCGTTTATCCGCCCAAGTATCGATCACAAAATGTTATAGCCAAAGGGTGTGTCGAAACCTCTAATTTCTTTTCTTTTCAATCTTCACGGTTTCAATCTTTCGTGGGTGGGACGGGTTACAGGTATATATGCGCACGCACCCACGCCGGGACCAAATCACCGAAGTCCTACTCCAACCCAACGATGATCCTAGTACAAGGAAAGACCTATATAGACACGTAGATAACTACATACATGGCCAAGCCCTAGTCCTAAAACCGATTCAACCTCCTTGCATTGTTTGTATGAAACTACTCGGAAAGTACAAATAGAGCCCAAAAGATCCCCACGAAGATTGAAACCGTAAAGATTGAAAAGAAAGAAGGTCTGACACACCTTTTGGATGTAACTTTTTCGTGGCCGATCCTTGGGCAGATAGACCGAGCTTCAACCAAACCTTCACCGCTGCGGACAGTCGAACTCGCTGCAGGAAAAAGGTACGCGCGAACTACCTAGGAGGGGCATGAACTTTTCACTCTTTCCTTCAAAGTTCGGATCTCTGAATTCCCTAGAATTTATGACAGTTTTTAGTTGCCCAGTCGCAGAAAATCGACCGATGGACGTTCCATCGCAGCCCGGAGCCGCCTGTACGGGACTGGTCGCTGCTGCCTCACCAGTGGAAACAACACCTTTCGTCGAGGGCTAGAAAAGACATTAGTGCCGATTGCATTAAAATCCGGGACAAATGCTATGCATTGGTCCCGGTTTGTGCGCCCGGGGCAGAAGAATTCGCCTGAGCGCATTGGTCCTGGTTCGTTAGCTGGCATTTGTTCCGGTTTGTGGCATGAACCGGGACCAATGCCCGGGACGAATGGCCCCTTCCCCAACATATACGGCCTCCCAACCCACCCTTTCCTCTTTTTTTTTGCTTGGAGGAGTGAGAGAGGTGGATGCTAGTGTGTGTTCCTTTACTATGCACGCGAGGTGTTCGACGAAATACCCGAGCCACACATAAGCTCACAGAAAATGGTATCTTCGACCGAGGTTAGCAAAATTATCTTTTTCATCTGTAACTGATACATAAAAAGTTATATTTATCGATGTATTGTGGTGATTTCTCTATTGAAGATGTTATTCTAATGTATTTTGATAAACTTAATTATACGATGCAGATGGATGCACGGCAGCGACGGATGTACGGTGACCGACGCACTTCCGAGTATATGGCAGGCCTGAATGCATTTCTCGCTGTAGCTCGGGCGAACAAAGATAATGGCTTTATGTGTTGCCCATGTGTTGATTGTCGGAACGTCAGGGTGCACTCTTCCTCGAGAGTCCTTCACGGCCACCTACTTCGGAGAGGTTTCATGCGAAGCTATAATGGCTGGACCAAGCATGGAGAAAGAGGGGTTGTGATGGAAGACAATGAAGAAGAAGATCCTTTGTTCCCTGAATACGGTGATACTGCAATGGAAGACAATGCAGAAAAAGGAGGTGATCAAGAACGGATATCGGAAGAACCGATGATGATCTTACGCCGAGTTATTGCTGATGCAAGGGAAGACTGAAAGTGAATTGGAGAGGTTGAACCTGGACAACATGTTACAGGATCACAAAAAGTTGTTATACCCAAATTGCGAAGATGGCAGCACAAAACTCGGTACCACACTGGAGTTGCTGAAATGGAAGGCACAGAACGGTGTGACTGACAAGACATTTGAGAGTTTACTTCAACTAATGAAGCCGAAGCTTCCAAAGGATAACGAATTGACTGAGAGTACGTACGAAGCAAATAAATCTCTCTGCCCTTTAGGATTAGATGTGCAGAAGATACATGCATGCATTAATGACTGCATCCTCTACCGCGTGAGAAGTACGAGAATTTGGATGAATGTCCGGTATGCACTGCGGTATAAGATCAGACCAATGACCCTGGTGATTTTGACGGCGAGCCCCCCCCCCTCCCGCGTAAGAGGGTTCCTGCAAAGGTGATGTGTTATGCTCCTAGAATACCACGGTTGAAACGTCTGTTTAGAAACAAAGAGCGTGCTAGGTTGTTGCGATGGCACAAAGAAGACAGTAAGAAAGACGGAAAGTTGAGACACCCGCCGATGGATCGCAGTGGAGAAAGATCGAGAGAGAGACTTCCCGGACTTTATAGGGAGCGGGCAAGACACTTATGGTTTGGTCTAAGTACAGATGGATTTAAACCTTTTGGGGAGTAGAGCTCCGGTCATAGCACCTGGCCCATGACTCTATGTATCTACAACCTTTCTCGTTGGTTGTGCATGAAGCACAAGTTCATTATGATGCCAGTTCTCATCAAGGCCCGAGGCAACCTGGCAACGACATTGATGTGTATCTAAGACCATTAGTGGAAGAACTACAATTGTG
>JAPCYS010000684.1:0-36566 GCA_028641055.1 Alopecurus myosuroides
ACTCAGTTATAACTAAACAAAATATCATATTTACAACATGAAAAATATCTCAGTTGTTACCCCACTTGCTACTCAAAAAACAATATTGCGGTTGCAATCCTACTTGCAACTGGCAAAGTATCTCAGTTGAAATCCTACTTGCAACTAGACAAAATATTGCAATGGCAACTCCACTTGCAACTAGACAAACTATTTCAGTTGCAACTCGAGTTGCAATTGGCTAAGTATCTGATTTGCAACCCTATTTGCAACCGGACAAAATAATCCACTTGCAACTGACAAAGTATCTCAGTTGCAACCCTACTTGCAACTGGATAAAATAATCTAGTCGCAATCCCAATTGCAATTGACAAAATATCTCGGTTGCAACTCCACTTGTAACTGGACAAAATATTTTAGTTACAACTCCATTTGCAACGGGCAAAGTATCTCAGTTGTAACCCTACTTGCAACTGGACAAACTAATCGAGTTGCAAGTGGGGTTACAACTGGCAAATTATCTCAGTTTCCCCACTTGCAACTGAACAAAATAATCCAGTTATAACCCCCACTTGCAACTCGCAAGGTATCTCAGTTGCAACCCGAGTGGACAAAATAATCCAACTGCAACCCCACTTGCAACTAGCAAAGTTTCTCAGTTGCAACCCCACTTGCAACTGGACAAAATAATCCAGTTGCAACGACTTGCAACTGGAAAAAACAATCCAGTAGCAACCCCACTTGCAATTGGCAAAGTATCTCAGTTGCAACCCGACTTGTAACTAGACAAAACAATCGAGTTGAAGCCGCACTTGCAACAGGCAAAATATCTCAGTTGCAACCCGACTTGTAACTGGATAAAAAATCTAGTTTCAACCCCACTTTCAACTGGCAAAGTATCTCAGTTGCAACCCGACTTGCAGTTGGACAAAATAATCCAGTTGCAACCCCACTTGCAATTGGCAAAGTATATCTCAGTTGCAACCCGACTTGCAAGTGGAAAAAATATCTCAGTTGAAACCCGACTTGTAACTGACAAAAGATCTCAATTGCAACCTTAATTGACACAAAGATAAAACTCAGCTCTAACTCCACTTACAACTAGAAAAATAGCAACTGTAACCTCCCTTGCAACATGCAAAATATCACTTAAAACCAGAATTGCAACTGTGAAAACCCCAACCTTGATTAAAAAGATATATCTCAGTTACAACCTTTTTTTATCTTTGTTACAACCCACCAAGACAAATAAAACAAGACAATTTAGAAAAAGCAATTTAGAACAATAACTGTAAATGAATATAGAGAAAACAACAAAAAAGAACCCACACAAAAAAAAACCAAAGGACGTAGTCAACTCAGTTGACTACAAAAGAAAACGTAAAATGAAAAGGGTCTAACTCTCTAGCAGTCACAAAGCAGATGGAGAAAAATCAGCCAAACAGATGCCGCCCATTTTAGCCTATTTGGCCACCCACAAAAGATACGCTGCACAAATCTCCAGATAAACGTAACAAACGGAGGTTATGTCGTGGGATAATCACGGCAGATGTTACCTGGGGTAACTGATCTTGGGGCAAGTCGACACAGGTGTTTGGGAGAGGGTTTAGCTCGAGAGAGAACATGGCGAAAGCAATCTAGGAACCGGAAAATAGCTCGCCGGCTCTCGATATGATTATACTGGATACTCGATAACAGGTGTTACAACTATGACTTGGATCTCTCTTAGGCGAAGCCCAGGGGTTGGTTTATATAGTACTCATACCCCTCCGGGCTTGCCCTACCAAACGCTCCTCGAGTCCTACTCGAACTCTACATACGAACCCTAACTTTTCTTACCGTAACCCACAACCCGGGTTACGATCCTTACAAGCCCTGGGCCTTCCAGGAGTTTCTTCGTCCTTAGCCGGATTCGGTCCATCCGTCGTTTGGGCCGGGTCACACCCGGGAGTTGGCACACCGGGTTACTATTCCCTCATCAGTAGTCCCCAGGATAGCGCGGGCTTCACAGATTCATCCTTGAAGTGCTCGCTATTCCCTAAGAAGATATGAAACGCCCAAGCTTACGTGAACCGGGCCAAGTTACTTTAACAGATGACTAGGCCCAGCTCCGTAGCGGTCATTCGACAGCTCGATCCTTCCTCAAATGCTCAACGGACCTTTCCAAGTTTGAATCCTAAGATATTAAGGTCCTATTCTCGATAAGGATCCCTGATATCTCGGAACGAATCGCGTTCCCCCTGTCAACGGAATATTCCACCTCGTTCCAAACACCCGTAACACCAAATCTGTGCGGATAATCATTGCTCCGCAACTTCCGGCTTTCCAGCCGCAGGCGGGCTCACCACCTCCCTTATAAATATTAACCGAAAGTAACCCTAGGCCCTTCACTTCGCCTTAACATCCTTTCTCTCCTTGCTTCCTCGCAGTCCCTGCCACCAGGCTCGCGCACGCTGCGAAAGATAAGGCCACCTCCGGCCGCAATCGCCCCCGAGCTTCCCAACGCCGCCATCAAACACCGTTGTCACACCCGCGCTTCCTCATCGAGGGCCGTGACGCGACACTCAAGCCGCGCCACGCACCACCCTCGCTTCGGACCTCAACTCCTTTGGTACGCCTTTCTTCAACCATTCAATTGAAACTCGCAGCCCTTTCAATCTGACCAAGATTGGATCTGGGTCAACCCGTAAACTAATTTTCTGATATCACCAAATTGAACCGCTTCGGTAGACCTTAATTCCTTTAATCACCTGATGCGTAGTCGCAGCTCATCCCCGCGCATTTATTGGCCATCCAACTTTGCATAAGATTGCTTGCGAGCTTTTCGATCTAGATCCATTCCACCTTGTTCTTTCCGCCTGTCGCATTAACACCCGGAAAATCCTCTTTTTCCAGCTAGTCCCTCCATAATAAAGGTATGGGCAACCATCCATGTTCACCCAATTCACCCCAACGCGTAAGTTATTAACAGTTTACTCAACCTCGTCTGACACCCGGAAAATCTTCCGCACTTAACATCGCAGTGCATTATCCGGGTTTCACTTTAGCCTTCAGCGCCCTGATGTCTCCAAACTCGAATGATTTGATGTTCCGAACCTCATACATTTCCTGTCCCTTGCAGGTCAACTCCATGGCTCCTAAAAGGCAAGGAAGACACCCGGCTTCTGCAAAGGTCTCTCAAACCACTTCTGCCAACTGGGGTCGATCTTCAACGACAAAGGCCAAGCTAGATGGGATGGCCGAGTTAGGAATCCTTCCTTCTCAAAAGGAAATACACTGGAGGGCTCCTGGCGATGAGACCCGCCCCACTCCTATCGGGAATGAGGTAATTTGTTTTACCGAGCATGTGACCCGGGGATTCCGTCCTCCGGGTCACTCTTTTTTCCGGGAAGTCTTGAGCCACTATGGTCTCCGGTGTTCGACATAGGGCCTAGCTCTATGCTGAACATCACCCACTTCATAGTTTTGTCCGAGTCGTACTTATGCACTCCACCAAACCTTATTCTTTTTACCGAATTATTCCAATGCGAACCATGCCATGAGAGTGGTAACGGAACACTTCTTACCTGCGGCGGGGTATCCCTCCAGCGTCGCAAACACTCATTGATGCCACCTCTCAACCTGAACTCCAACGCCAAAAACTGGCAATTATCCTTCTTTTATTGCCACGACACTTCTCCGGATGGCGAGAGGAAACTACCGGGTTATTCGGAGAGCCCTCTCGAGCCCTCCGAGTCTTTCAGTGCCTTTGCATCTGATCTCGATAGGGAAGCGATTCAGCCCCTTCTGGCCAAGTTAGCGGCTCTCTCAACCCACGGCCTTCTTGGGCTCAATCTAATAAAGACTTGGGTAGACTTCCGGGTTCAGCCCAACTCGATTCGCCCGAAGCTGTTACACGAATATTCGGGTCACGTCACAGATTCCCTCCGCTACTCCACCAAGAACTTCCCTGCCGGCAATACCAACAAAACCATCAAGGGCTTCCTGACGGAGAGACTAGATGTTATAAAGAACACTACCGGGTTACCCCCGTTTACCCGGGAAAACCCCGCCCCAGCGGTAAGACCTGACTCCTTTTTCTCATTTCAGTACTTTCGTCCGTTATAGTCTCTGACCACCACTTGTGTTTATTTGTTCACAGGATGACAATCCCTTCTGGAAAGTTGAAAACCCCCCTCCTTCTCAAGACCCTGAAGAGGAAACCGAGTCCGTTGATGATGATGAGGGTACTCTCCCATACCCTTTACACCTGCCTTTCGTCTGTGTTATTTTTCTTATCTGATACTTACTCGGCTTTCAGGGTCGGGGGATGAAGAGGAGGAAGAAGAAAATGACCCGGAAGCCACCGAGTCTGATCAGGAGCCCCCAGTCGGAAACAAGAGGAAGGCTAGAGGGGTAGTTGAAAAGGTTCCCTTCTCTTCTATGTCTCGTGCGCCTTACTCCTTTGCTGCTATGCATGAACTTAACGAGCGATTATCACATTCATCCTTCTTGAAGGACCCTCTCCCGACTAAACGTAGGGTGACCCGGAATTCTCCGGGGGATGATCCCCTTAACCCGGGTATCTCCACTTCACCCACTCATCGAGCCAGTACCCCTCCAGCTCAACCTTCCCAATCTCCTCAACGTCATCCGTCTCCCAATCATCCACTTGCCGGGCAACTTCGCGTGCCACAGCCAGTGCTCTTGCCAACGTCATCCGCCTCCAGCGGCGAGCTTCCCCCGGATTATGCCGTGAACACCGGGTAAACTACCTTTACTTTATATTTTCTCATACTGGTTACCTTTCTTTTTTCCGTATATTCCATTGATCAATGTCTCCCTTCTTTTCTTCAGTGCCACAGTTACGCTGAGCGACCCGGATATCCCTGAATCAGAAGAGCAGGGAGAAGAGAAGCCAAGTGATGACATGGACGTTGAGGTTGAGGACGAGGCCGAGGATGGAAATGGAGAAGATCCTTTTAAGGACCCAGTCCCACCAAAGACTGCATCACCCCAGCCCTCTGAAGAAGTGGACGAAGACATCGTTGTGGAGACCAAGTCGGGCTCTCCTATCCCGGACGTTCAAACAATCCGGGTTTCGACCCCAAACCCGGAACAACTCCGCCACAAGAGGGCCAATCCTCCGGCCCTTCTCAACTTCGCCCTGAAGACATGACCTTTGCTCAAATGCTAGATGCCCTTCATACCTTGAAGGGCGACGAAGAAAACATACTAGATGCCTTAATAACCAAGCACGAGGTAACCCCGACTAATCATCAATTGTCTCCATGCCTAGTCCCCAAGTTCCGAGTAAATTACTAGGTAACTTGCTTGGAACTTTGCATAATGATTCTGGCTGATCCCTCCTCATGCTTCTTTACAGGACTATGTTTCACAGTTGGAGAAGAAGCTGGCCAAGTCCACCAAGCGTATTGGAAAAGAAACGGCCCTTCGTGAAGCTGCTGAGACTGAGGCTCGCAGGTGCCAAAAGATGACGAAAAAGTACAGGAAGAGAGCTCACAGAGCTAAGGAAAAACTTACAACTCTTTCTGCTCAAATTGCTGATGTTCACCGTACCGCGACTGGTAAGATTTTTGAATTTCACCTTTTTTATGACTCGGATTGCTTTGATTTGAACATTTGCGCTTGCTTGCCTACTATCTTTGCTCCTTTTGCCTTTCTTAGCAGGCCCACGTGATGCTGCCCCCGAAGAAGATGATGCTGCCAAGCTTAAAACCATCAAGAATACTCTTCGCCAACTTTGCGGCGGAGTTAGCTGGATACTTGATGAGCTGCGACTGCCGGATATCAAGCCAGATAACATGAAGAGATTACTGGAATTCTGCTCCACGATCCCCGAGTGGATTTGGCACTGGAAACGGTCCTCCTGCCGATTTGGGGTAACCCGGGGGCTCGCACTGGCTAAAGCATACGCCCCCAAGCTACAACTTGCCAAACTTATGAGTGGATTTCCGGAGTTCAACTTGGATGGGTCCAAGTTTTTGCCAAAGGACTTCAAGGCTATTCAGAAAGAAGTCCGCCACCCGGCTAGCGTCATTGCTGACAGCTTAGAGATTGATGAGATTCTCCCTGCTTATGATGCTAATGACAAGGTTGTCAAGGCGAACCGTCCCCAGCCATTCGATATGCTTGCCCGTTGGAAGGAGCAGGCGATCAAGGTGAAGGAAGAGGCCGCTAGGAAGACCGGGGCCGACTCTGCTCCTGCAACTTCTGCTGCACAACCCGGGACTGCTGCTGACCCGAGTGGCGCCGCAACTACAGGTGGCGACAAGGGCAAAGCCAAGATGGATCCTGCAGCTTGAAGTAATGCCTATCGTTCCACATACGTCAGCCGGCAAGGCATCATTAAAACAGCTTTACTATTCGTTTAAGTAGAGCGCCTGTGCTCTTTTGATACTTTATGGTTTTTGTAACACTTTATTTAAACTCCCGATGCACTTGGCGCCTCTCTGCGCTTTTGATGAATATGTCTTTGCATTTGTTTGTTCTTGATATCCGCTTGCTTTATTCTCGATACCTTATACTGTTTTTTTTTTTATACTTTCCTGAGCAAGACCCGTCCTCCAGGTGTTGTCGTGGGATCGGTTTTACACCTGAATCCCTAAGCTCCTAAGACCCGAATGCGTGGCTTGTTTTAATTTTATCGGCTGGATGATGCTGTTTCTTCCTTAGAGCTCATAAGTCCCCAGTCCGGGTTTCCGTGTCTAGGATGCATGATTGTTTTCTTTCAAGGAAACGACTCGCCTGCCACCGAATGCCCAAGACTTCAGGACAATTGTTTATGAGGCTTGAAGTTATGCTTGATAATCGTTGAGTTTCCGGCTATCGGCCTTATACTCTGCATAACTTGTGGTTTAGATGACCCTTTCGACTATCTTGTACTATAAGCCGGCTTTCGCGTGGATACCATGTTGTTACATCAATACGAAAACGGGGTCAAGCGAGTCCCGTTTGGGTCTCATGACCGACATTAATCGTAAGCGAACGAATCATGCCACTTCGTTGCGAGTCACATCGAGCTTAAGTAAGAATAGCCGAGAAATTTGGACTTCTTTGTCCGGTTATAAGATTGTAGCCGCACTCGTTTTTTCGAGTGACGGCCCCTATAACTCATTGGCATCAAGGCCGGGTCTTTTTTGAGTTTACAGCTGTGCTTGTATGAGCAACCAGCCCTCAAGACCTGAATATTCACATTGTATAAATAACACTTGCTTCTTTTCTTGATAATCCCTTTTTACTTGATATGAAAAAAATTAGGCCAGCAAGCCGCCTCATTAAAAACCCATCCAGTCCCCAAGGGTGCCCTGGACAGGAAAAGAGTGCGTCTAGAACCTGCTGCCTGTTACATCTTTTTCTGCTAAGTATATGGACGTAGCTGAGCCACGTTCCACGGTCTATCTCTTTCTTGCATAGGTGCAGTTGTGTGAGCAGTATCGTTGAGTGTGGTCGATTCTTCTCTTGCATCTATCAAGTAATATGACCCATTATGCAGGCTCCGGCTTACGATGAAGGGTCCTTCCCATGGTGGCGATAGTTTGTGTCTTCCCTCGTTTGTCTGAACCAAGCGCAAGACCAAGTCTCCCTCCTGAAAGACCCGGCTTTTCACCCGCCGACTATGATATCTTCGCAAGTCCTGCTGGTATATGGCTGATCTTTCCAAGGCTTGCTCCCTTTGTTCTTCTAACATATCCACGGCGTCTTGCCGAGTTTTCTCGTTCTCTACTTCCACATAAGCTGTCACTCTAGGTGAATCATGAATGATGTCGCTTGGTAATACCGCTTCTGCGCCGTAGACCATGAAAAAAGGTGTCATCTGGGTGGATCGGTTGGGGGTAGTGTTAATACCCCAGACCACGGAAGGAAGCTCTTCAACCCATGCCCCAGCGGCCCTGATACAGGGAACCCTCAGTCTTGGCTTCAATCCACGAAGTAGTTCTTGGTTCGCCCTCTCAACTTGGCCGTTGGCTTGCGGATGTGCTACTGATGCTACATCAAGCCTGACTCCATTGCTGCCACAAAATTTTTCCATCTCTCCAAGGGACATGTTAGTTCCATTGTCGGTAATTATGCTGTGGGGGTACCCGAACCGGTATATAATTCTTTTCAGGAATTTGACTGCTGTGGCCGCTTCGCAATTGGTGACCGGCATAACCTCCACCCATTTGGTAAACTTATCAACAGCAACTAAAAGGTGCGTCTTCTTGCAAGGTGACATATGGAAGGGGCCGACCATGTCCATACCCAAACAGCGAATGGCCAAGTTAATGGAATGGTCCGTAACTCCATAGCCGGCACATGAGTTTGACGAGCGTACCTTTGACATCCGTCGCATCTTGCCACTATCCGCTCCGCGTCTGCTAGAGCTGTGAGCCAGAAGAACCCATGTCGATAGGCCTTGGCCACAAGAGACCTTGTGGACGCATGATGCCCGCAATCACCTTCATGGATCTCCTTAAGAATCTGTCGGCCTTCTTCTGGTGTCACACAGCGCAAAAAGACTCCTGCCGCACTTCTCTTGTACAACTCTCCATTGATAATAGCGTATCCTTTTGCCCGCCTCACGATTTGTCTTGCTAGTACCTCCTGTTCTGGTAGGTCGCCTCTTGATAAGTATGCCAGATATGGCTCCGTCCATTCGGGGACGCCGTGTATCGTAGCCACGAGCTCCACGTCCGGGTCTCGATTTGCTAATTCTTCTTCAGACTCGGATTTAACTGACGGCCGCCATAGCTCGTCCATGAAAACATTAGGTGGAACCGGCTCCCTGCGCGAGCCGAGTCTAGCGAGTGCGTCCGCCGCCTCGTTCTTTCTTCTGTCTATGTGCTCCACTTCATACCCGGAGAAAGACCCGGCAACCCTATCAACCTCCCTGCGATACGCTGCCATAGTGGCGTCCTTCCTGTCCCAGGTTCCTGACACCTGCTGCACCACGAGATCCGAGTCCCCAAAGCATCGTATCCTTCTAATGTTCATCTCCTTGGCTACCTTCAAGCCATGTAACAGGGCCTCATACTCGGCCACGTTGTTTGAGCAATCAAAATGAATCTGTAGCACATAACTTAGTTTGTCTCCCTTGGGCGATGTCAGCACCACTCCGGCTCCTGACCCCTCGTACTGCTTTGATCCATCGAAGTGCATGGTCCATGACTCGGAACTTGGAACTGCGGTAACCATTCCAGTGTGCGTCCAGTCGTTGACGAAATCAGCCAAGGCCTGGGACTTGATTGCCGATCTGGGCTCGTAGCTTATATGATAATCTCCCATCTCTATTGCCCATTTGGCTATTCTGCCCGTTGCATCCGAGTTCCTGATGATATCCGACATTGGTATTGAACTAACCACTGTTATGGGATGTTCTTGGAAATATGGCTTCAACTTCCGGCTGGCCATAAAGACCCCAAACACCAATTTTTGCCAATGCGGGTAACGCTGCTTTGCTTCCGATAACACTTCACTGACATAGTAGACCGGCCTCTGGACCGGGTAACCTTTCCCATCTTCTTTGCGTTCCACGACAACCACTGCACTGACGGCTCGGGGGCCGGCTGCCACGTATAATAACATAGGCTCTTTAGGACCCGGCGCCGCTAGTACTGGTGCTTCAGATAACTGCTTCTTTAGTGCTTCTAACGCCTCATCTGCCTCCTGATCCCATACGAACTTATCTGATTTCCGCAAAAGCCGGTACAGGGGTATTGCCTTTTCTCCAAGCCTGGATATGAACCTGCTCAGGGCTGCCACGCACCCCGTGAGTTTTTGAACGTGCTTCAAATTTTCCGGTTTCTTCAAATTCTGTATGGCCTTGATTTTATCCGGGTTTGCCTCAATTCCTCTCTCGGAGACTATAAAGCCAAGTAACTTCCGGCCGGGACTCCGAATACACACTTCGCTGGGTTAAGCTTCATCTGATACCTCCTCAAGTTTTTAAACGTTTCTTTTAAATCATCAATAAATGTCTCTGCCTTCCGGGTCTTGATAACCACATCATCCACATATGCGTGCACGTTACGCCCAATTTGATCCTCAAAGCACTTCTGAATACACCGCTGATAAGTTGCGCCCGCATTTTTCAACCCAAACGTCATGGTTTTGTAGCAAAAGGCCCCAAAAGGGGTTATAAACGAGGTTTTCTCCCAATCCTCCCTTTTGAGTTTAATCTGGTGGTACCCCGAATATGCGTCCAAGAAACATAGCAAGTCGCTTCCGGCTACCGTCTATGATCTGGTCTATCCTTGGCAGCGCGAACGGATCCTTTGGGCAATGCTTGTTGAGGCTCGTGAAATCAATGCACATCCTCCATTCATTTGTCTTTTTCATCACTAGAACCGGATTCGCTAACCAGTCCGGGTGAAATACTTCCATGATAAAGCCTGCGGTTAATAGTCGTGCGATTTCCTCGCCTATAGCTCTTCTCCTTCTTCGTTCATTTTTCTCAAACCTTGCTTCACAGGCCTGGCCCTGGGATCCACATGCAAACTGTGCTCTGCCAACTCGGTAGGGATACCCGGCATGTCGCTGGGTGTCCAGGCGAACACATCCGCATTTGAGCGTATAAATTCCACTAGGGCCTTTTCTTGTGCGTCTTCCAAATTGGACCCTATAGTGAACTGCTTGGTGGGGTCTCCTTCCACAAAATCTACTTTCTTGGTGTCTTGAGCCGCCTTAAATTTCACTCTTTCGTCTTCAGAATCTGGTCTTCTCAATGCCGTGCCATCTTCCGGATCCACCTGAGACCGGTAATATTTAAGCTCTTCCTTTCTGCAGGCTTGCTCGGCCATCACTGAATCTCCCTCATCACACTCTGCTGCTATATCTCGGTTTCCATGGATAGTGATGGTCCGCTTGGGGCCTGGAATTTTTAACTGCAAATATACGTAGCACGGCCTAGCCATGAATTTAGCGTAAGCCGGTCTTCCGAACAGAGCGTGGTAGGGGCTATGCAGCTTGACCACTTCAAACGTAAGCCACTCCACCCGATAGTTATCTACCGATTCTCCAAAGACCACTTCCAAGGCAATTTTCCCTTCGGGGCGTGCCGAATGACCCGGCACGATCCCATGGAACACCGTCGAACTTTTTTGTAGTTGAGACTCCTTGAGGTTCATGCGCAAGAAGGTTTCCCAATATAGGATGTTGATGCTGCTCCCTCCGTCCATCAATACCTTTTTCAATTCATAACCATTGACCTGTGGCGAAACCACTAACGCCAAAGTTCCGGGGCGCTCTACTCCTTCTGGATGATCTCTTCTGCTCCATGTTACCTCTTGCTCTGCCCACCTCAAGTATTCCGGAGTGGCCGAGGAGGATAGATTCGCTGTTTGTTTTAACGCCTTTTTGTCCCTGCTGGAAGTTCCTGTAACATGCACATGATATTGTCCGTTCGAATTGAGTGTACGTACCATGCCGATGAAGATACTGATTTGGCCGATTGACACCTCGGATCCAGATTCGCAGCGATCCGGGTCCAACTCCCACCCGGAACTGTCCACTATTCTTTCTCCTTCGCCATTGGAGTAGATCTCTCGCCGACGACGAAGTTCTCCATGCTCTTCCGAGCTTCTCCCGTGATGTAAACACCTTTGGACGCAGGCCCCACGGTGGGCGCCAACTGTCGTGGGATAATCACGGCAGATGTTACCTGGGGTAACTGATCTTGGGGCAAGTCGACACAGGTGTTTGGGAGAGGGTTTAGCTCGAGAGAGAACATGGCGAAAGCAATCTAGGAACCGGAAAATAGCTCGCCGGCTCTCGATATGATTATACTGGATACTCGATAACAGGTGTTACAACTATGACTTGGATCTCTCTTAGGCGAAGCCCAGGGGTTGGTTTATATAGTACTCATACCCCTCCGGGCTTGCCCTACCAAACGCTCCTCGAGTCCTACTCGAACTCTACATACGAACCCTAACTTTTCTTACCGTAACCCACAACCCGGGTTACGATCCTTACAAGCCCTGGGCCTTCCAGGAGTTTCTTCGTCCTTAGCCGGATTCGGTCCATCCGTCGTTTGGGCCGGGTCACACCCGGGAGTTGGCACACCGGGTTACTATTCCCTCATCAGGTTACAAATATGACTAAGAACTAAGTTAATTCTCAGCGATATAATATATAAGTACAATCTCTTTGTTCATTTAATATGGTGGCACATAAGCAAATTGTTTATAATACGGCGCTAAGATATACGAATGGACTTCAGGTGTAAGTTTAACAAACCGGCCATTGTATTCTTTTTCTAGCTAGGATTTCAAAATTTAAGGGGGTGTAACAAGGGCGCCTCATCAAGTAGCACCGTACGTCTTGCGACCATCCCAGGGGTACAAACTGAACTCATTTTCTGTTCACTGCCTTCTTGGTGCAATAAGTCATAAATATACCTCCCAGGTCAGCCGCGTCTGTGTAGTTAGTGAGTCGCATTCCTGGCGTGGTCGCCATGGACGCCTACAAACTCTGGGTCCTGAAGAACCGTGAGCTCGTCCGCTCCCTGGAGTCCCTTGCCAACGTAACCTCCAAACGCCCACCATCCCATCGATTGTGAATTTCTCAACGGCGAGTGCCTAGCTAGGTGTTGCTTAGGCTTGCTTTAACTCCAGTATATATATGGTGCAGGGATTGACGTGGATTCTCCCGGAGCGCTTCGGCAACTCGGAGGTGGCGCCGGAAGCAGGTCATGATTTCTTATTGGATTCATCCTTTTATCGCATGTTTATTACTCCCTCCGTCCACTTTTATAAGGCCCACTTCTTAGTATTTCTATAGTGAGAAGTGGGACTTATAAAAGTGGACGGAGGGAGTACTCTGTTATGCTAATTACGTATGGTGCCTGTACTTTGCTAACTCTGAATCTGCAAACAAGAAACATAGGGGTTCTTATAAAGTTGGCTATAAGTAGCTAAAATCTATCCCTGGGATTGTTTTTTTAGCAGCATACGCACTGGTGGGCATTGTAACATGTGTGAACCAGCATATAGTGGATTCCGATTCTGTTCCTTGGGCTCTTGTTGTCTCCATACTCAAAGATGGAGAGGCAGTTGTGGAGGTTGCCGCCCAGCGGTTTGTTGGAGATGACCGGAAGTGGGCCTTCCTTGCGGTTACAGAGGCAGCCAAGTTAGTAGTAGGAAAGATGCACACATACATACATACATACACACATGGTTTTTTCTTGCATCTGACAAATGCAGATGTTACTATTTCAGAGCATGCGTGAGATTCGCCGCTTTCAGGGAAAGTGGCTACAGCAGGATGCTCTTACAAGGAGGGGAGGTGGAAAATGAAGCAGCAGATAGTACTTTTGGAGGCCACAAGAGTATGTATCCCATGAATGGACATTCCGAAAATGGCCATGAAAAGATGGCGATGGAGGTTGAGAAGCCATACGCTTGGTCTTGGTTAATGTTAGGGGAGGCCCTCCACATATTCAGACCACTGGTGTACGTCCTTATGATGACCAGGTTTGGAAGCAGATCCTGGACACCGTGGTTAGTGTCCTTAGCTCTGGAGGTAACCAGCCTTGTTGGCATTCACTCTCATAGAGCCGTTAATCTACTCTCATCTGCTGAGAGGGACGAGGTTGGTTTTCTTTCTTTGTTTCTCCAAATCTGTCACCATATTCCTAGCAAATCTCTCACCAGCAGCTATACATCGTCTTGATATATTTTTCAGTTGAATCGGAGAAAGATGATGGTGTGGGTCCTTCACGCTGTCAGAGATCCATTCTTCGTCAAGTACACACGGTAATAAAAAAGGCCCTAAATCATTATTACTAGATAGAGTATATAAATATATATGTATATATATATATATATATACACACACACGATTACTTTGTACATATGCTACCACCGCATGCTTACATCTAGCCTAATTACCAGGCGTCACCTGGAGAAAGCCCATAAAGCGCTAAATTCGGTACCGCTGATCGGTTTAGGTATGCATTCTCCACATCTATGAACTTGGTTTCCGGAGAAACGTGAAGATTGATGGTTTAATTTGGGTTTTGTTATCAACTTGCTGCAGGTAAACTCGTGGAACTGTCGGAGGGGGTTCAGTCGCGGTATACATACACGTCAGGCTCATAAAAGAACACCCAACTCTCTCTTCGGTGTCGTCGTTGCTCGACTTGACCTAGGTTGCTTGTTTTCAGTACATGCCTGAGGATTTCAGGCCTCTTCACGTGACTTAAGTTTCATTACGCATAGCCAGATGTGGCAATTCTTGTCTTATCTCATCACATTGAGCATTGCTTTGCTTGTTTCAGTAGAACATACTTCCATTTTGCGATAAAGGGCAATTTTTAAGTTAGCCTGCACCCCTATTGATCGGTTCATAATTACTTACGACCACCCTATGCATTGTTATAGGATGCACATAGATGTACTTTTTCTCTCTTCCCCTAATTTTTTTTCTACTTCTCGTTCTGCGGTGTTCTTTGTCTCGGAGAGATTCCATCGGCAAACTCCTAGGACGGACAAGCCGACCTAGAAAATGCCACTATAATTACCATATATCCATTATAATTATATATAACTCATAACAAAGACAGTAAGGTTTCTCCTCCGTCCAGGTAGTCTTTCCTCCGTTTTCTGAATGTCGCTAGCCGGTCGCCCGAGTTGTTTTCTCTCGTTTGCTCAAACTCACCCTTCCCTGAGTACTGAGAGGAAAGGAATTTAGAGTTCATGTTAGACCTGTTTTGCCAGCCCGTAAACTGAGAGACGAATACGGCCTACTTTTACGATATCGCCTATGGGTGACGACGGAAATGCTCTATTTCATGCCTGTGGGACGGTGACCTTCTCTAAGAGGAGTCCCGGGACATCTCTGCCCATATCTACTCTTCTATAAGCAGCTTTTCATGGCGGGACCCCGCTCAGAAGTCACACTGTCAGAAAATCTATGGCTAGGAGGGGCTAGGGTTTCTGAGATTGAGAATGCGGAGTTGACCCTCCCATTGCTACCTGAAGAGGTGGGGCAGGCGATTATGGAGAAGAAATCCAACTCGGCACCGGGGCCTGATGGCCTTCCGGTTATTTTGAACTCTGGGAGACTTTGAAGACGGTGATTATGCCTATTCCAAGAATTTTATATTGGACCGCTGGTTATGCCCATCTTAATTTTGCGTGATTACCTTAACCCCAAGATAGTGGGGCCACGGACCAATCACGGTCCTTAATGTGATCCCTTAGATCTTCTCGAAGGTGTGCAAGTCCAGGCTTGCCCCTATTCTGGAACGCCCTACACACCCATACCAGTTCTCCTTCCTTAAGGGGTGACACATTCCTGACAGGGTCCTGGTTCTTCATAAAATTATTGGTAAGGTTAAGTATACAAGCAAGAGGGGCATGTTCCTTAAACTGGACTTTCAGAAAGCATATGATAGCTTGGACTGGGCCTTCATTCGCTTAGTATTGGAGCGAAGGGGGTAGATAATCGTATGCTATGTTAGGTCATCCAGATAGTGATGAGCGGAGCACGACTATTAACATAAATATGGAAGTCGGTCCCTATTTTAGGCCGATTTGTGGTGTGGGGCAAGGAGATCCTATATCGCCTTGCTTTTCAACAGCGTGGTCGACGCCCTTGCAGAAGTTTTAAAGAGAGCTAAGACTTCTGGCCACATTGCTGGTGTGTTTGGACACATGATCTGGGGGGGGGGGGGCGTGACTCATCTCCAATATGCGGATGACACCATGATCATGGTGGAGGGATCGGAACTTGACATTATTAATCTAAAGTTCCTTCTCCTCTACTTTGAGGCCATGTCGGGCCTCAAAATCAAATTTGATAAAAGCGAGGTCATGATCCTCGGGTAATCCGATGAGGAGAAGCAACGAATTGCAGATAATCTAAACTACATGCTCGCGGAATTCCCTATTAAATATCGCGGAATTGGGGTTGCCAATCCGGGATGCCCGGATCCTGATCAAGGACCTGGACCCGCTAGTAGAGCGGGTTAAGTCAAGATCGGAGCCATGGCAGGGGAGGTGCACCTCCAAGGCGAGTAAGTATATACTTATTGATGCTTGTCTTGCTAGCATCCCCACGTATACCATGGGTCTTTATATGCTACCAGAAGTTTTCCATGCCATCTTCAACCGGGAGCTATCTCGCTTCTTCTGGCACACGTTCCATGGATGCCAAAAACAACATACACTACAACGGAATCGGTCTATTGCAACGAAAATAGTCGTTGTAAAAAGTGACTTATTGTCGCAATAGGGTTTTGTTGCACCGAAATCGGTTTCGTTGGGAGGCGTCGCGAAAACCTCCGTGTAGAAGCCTGTCTCCGCGCTTAGATTCGTCGCTAAAAAAATCCAGTTGCAACCATTTCCTAGGCCAATTGCCACGCACGTTTCCGTCGCGTATCGCACATAACGCAACGTACGTATTTCGTTGGTACACCTCTAGTGCAACAAATACCCAAACGTCGCGAGTGACCAATGTGGCAACGGCGAGTGTTCTGTTGCGCTTGTTCTTTCGTTGCAAAAGTCGAGTTTATTTGCCACGTCCAATTGTGTGGCAAAAAACTATGGCAACAAACATTATACGCGTGGAACAACGTTTTGCCACACACAATCAATCGTGGTAAGATGATTTGAAATAGTAACCGCAACGGCCTTCATATTAGTAGCCATAAGCAATCGCGACAATTTCAACTATTCGTGGCGCCATTCAATTTCTACAAATTTTAGTTTCGTGGCGAGATGTAGTATTCGCAACATCCACATTTTATGTTGCTAGAAGCAACTGCGATAATAAAACTTTTCGTGGCGCCATTGTATTTCGACAAATTTTAGTTTCGTGGCGAGATGTAGTGTTCGCAACATCCACATTTTATGTACTAGAAGCAACTGCGACAATAACAACTTTTCGTGGCGCCATTGTATTTCGACAAATTTTATTTTCGTGGCGACATATATAATTCGCAACGTACAAATTTTAGTAGCTAGAAACAACTGCGACAACTTCAACTATTCGTTGCGCCTTTCTATTTCTACAAATTTTAGTTTCGTGGCGAGATGTAGTATTCGCAACATCCACATTTTATGTTGCTAGAAACAACAGCGACAATAACAACTTGTCGTGGCGCCATTGTATTTCTACAAATTGTATTTTCGTGGCGACATGTACTATTCGCAACGTACAAATTTTAGTAGCTAGAAACAACTGCGACAACTTCAACTATTCGTTGTGCCTTTCTATTTCTACAAAATTTAGTTTCGTGGCGAGAAGTATGGAAATTCTGTATTGCAACGAACATAGTTTGGTGGCGTGAATGAACTATCGCAACAAAGTTAGTTTGGTGAGAAAAAATATTGCGACGATGTCTCCCTCATGGTGGTGAGAGTCTATTTCAACAAAACACTTTGTTGTGGCGACTGAGGCTTCACGCAACACTACAATTATCGTGGTAAACTACCTATTGCCACGTTATAGAAAAAAAAAAAAAAAAATAAGGAAACAAAAAATACGGGCATTGAATTAAAATGTTCAAAAGGGTACGTAAAATATGTTTATTTACACAAAATAATAGTTCTCATAGCTATTTTTAATATATACAAATGAAATTCTCGTACAACATGGATCAAATCAAGATAAAATCAAACTGAATATCCATTGTAGCTATTTGTTTCCATCAGAAGTTTGATTGACGTCCTGCAATCAATTGTAAAAAAAAAGGTGTGAGTCTAGTCAATAGCACATGCTGAAACATAAGAACCAGCAGACTATAGTGTATGGATGAAGCAAAAACAGTTGTTGTAACTCAACGAAGCCACAACCCATAGTGAAACATAAACTGCAGCAAGTATAGGGTGGGTGCAGCAACACTATAGTGTGGGTGAAGAAAAAACAGAATGTACTACTACCGAATTGTACAAGATTGTGACTTACATATGACTTAAACATTCGACTTTTCTGTATCGTGCTGTGCGGAGGAACTATTTTCTTAGCAGGACTGTTGGTAAGTGATGGTTGCTGGTTCGACTTCTTAGACGTCTGCAAAAACAAAGTGCACTGTTAGCAACGCAAGTAAACAACTAAATCTTACTAGTTTGCAATTGTATGACTATCATCACCTGAGGTGTAGTCGTCTTCTGCTTTTCCATCTGTGCGGAGAGCTCGTCAAACTTTGTCTGGAACCGTGAGTTAAACTGTGCAACCAAGTTATTTTCAAATTCTTTTCTTGAGTTTCTCTCCGCCTCCATCAGTTGTTCCCTTTGAGCAAGCTCTTCCATTAATCTCTTCTCAAGATTTTCTCTCTCAGCCCGCTCTACATTAATCTTCTCTTCCATGCTTGCACGTTCATCTAGTAACTTCTGTTCTAAAGTAGTGACCTTCGTGGTGAGCTGGGAGTTAACTTTTTGGGTCTCTGCCGTAGCCCGAGCTTGCTCCTCTAACAGCAACTTCGACCTGAGAACTAGTTTGCACCTGGGCCATGTATCCGAACCCACGAGGCTGCGATGACTTGCATTGAACTTTAGATTTATATGCTTTCTGGAAAATATTGATTCTTTGTTCAGCTGACAATGGAACACCAGTTTCCTCTAATCTGTTTTCAATCTCTTTACATGTTGTTTCCTGATTACGAAAAAAATCTCAAATCAGATGAAGAAACATCCAAGATGGAGAACAGTAAATATGTTTAGATTAGCTTCTAAGTCAGTTAACTCACGTAAACATCCTTGGACTCTTCTGTAGTCCATGTTCCATTCTTTGTGTGGGTCAGTCTCCAGAGAGCAACACAGTCTGGCTCTTCTCCAGTTTCCGAATCCCTCTGCAAGTAGTGCAACAATTAGATACTATAAACATTAAAGCAAAGTGAACACCGACGCATGCATAGTGAGTAGGCCCATACATTCTCAAAACTGAGTTGAGAGTAGGATTTTGATCCTACTCTGTGTTTTGTCTTCATCTGCGAACGGTTATCCTTGTTCTTTTGGCTGAGTTCCTGCTCATTCAATTACAAAAAAAAACTTGTCAGACAAGCCATTTGATGATAGTACAAAATTCACAAACAGGTAGTATAGAAATAACCAGGAATTTCGGATCAGTGCCAAAGTACTCGATCAACCATTCCCACTCTTCTTTTTGTAAATCTTCTGGGACAACTGCCCTTCTGGCATCATCTGTTCTGTATGCCTTGTAAGTGCTGCTTAGGTTTCCTCGCCAGCCTCTGTAGCGTTCTTTTGCAATTTTAAGAATTTTTTCGTGTGTTTCGTCTGTATCTGGCATATTATATCTGTCCTGTAATGCGTAGAACAAACAGATAGACTTAGTTTAGTAGTAGTACATTAATTATGGACGAAAAAAGCAGACAACACATGTGAGAAAGGTTGTACGCACCAACATATCTGTGACGATCATGCGATGGATGTTAGGGTGAATGTCTGTCCACCTCCTCACTCCAATAATTGGTAACCTTTTTTTCGTTGTGATTACCAAGTCATCCTTGAATGAACGGTTGTTCATTCCTACTGGACCACCCAATGTTTCAGAGAAATCAACACCTAGCTTTCCAGCTCCATTGGCATGACGCTTCTTATTGGCTTTCAAAACTTCACAACACCTCGCCCTTTCTTCTTCGGTATGTCATCACCTACATCCCAAAACACACACAAAGAAACAATTTTTTTTGTAGTTGATTGAAAGAAATTAGGACACAGCGGTAAAAAAAATAGCTAGTACCTTCTTGTAGTTGTAGCTTCGGGCGATAGCAGCGTGCATGGGAAGGCCAATCATCAACGGAACACATGTCAGTTTCAGACACATCAGTGTTAGGTTCAGTTCCTGTTTCAGGGTTAACATTTGTACTGAATCAGCAATCGTAGATTTTATCCATTAACAAATATTAGAAAGAGCTTAAATGTCAAAAATAAATTACCACGTCTACGTTTCCCTGACTTTTTTTATATTGTAGTATACTTTCAACCCTTGTCATGCAGACAGATCCTTTCTTTATTACTGAAAATGTTAACAATAAATGGACAAAGCATTAGCATTGTGCATAATTCAGAAAGCTGATTAAGAATTAATGAACTTGTGTACCATTCCCAAAGGAGTAATCTGTATCTTCTTCTTCGTTTGAAGCTTGTTCCTCTTCGGTTGCATCCCTAACTGCATGTTTATCAAAATTGTGGATTAGGTAAGGAATGCATAAAATTTACCGGGGAAAATATTTATTAAAGTCTGTACTGAAGGAGTTGCGAGTTGGAGATTTGGCATGAAAGTATAACCTGTGATAGTGATCTGTCGCTTTTTTCTGGTGGATCCAGTTGCATCATCAAGCAGAGACTCTATTGTTGCAATATCAACCGCCCTGGCCTTCTCCCTAAACACACACAGGGAGATCTTCTTATCATTAGAGTGTATGTGTTTCAATTGCTCCAAATCACTACCATGGTCTATTGGAACAAGTTTTCCTTTGCCAGGGCCATTATTAAGCCTGCAGTACAGGTAATCACGCACGCCACTGAAGCCAACGTTTTCAATCAAATTGATGAACTCTATAGCAGATTTCCTCCGGTTCCATGGCTGCGTCCACAACTTTTTTGTTTTTATCACCTTCCTCATAGAAAAGTCTAACTTTCCAAATGGGTTCGGTCGTCTACAATTAGATAGAAGGAAAAAATGAGAACCCAAATAATCAGTGAGTTAGCAGATCTGAAATAAAAAAAATAGTTACATGGCATTATTCACATAGAAAACCAGATACACATATGATCGACTAGGTGTTCATACACGGATTAACGCTTCAACCAGAGGAAGAACAGAGAATAACAACCAATATCGAGACCATATAAGAGACGGCGAGATCACGGAGATGGACGAGAGAAGCAGATTAGACAGGAAAACCTGAGAGGATTCGCGTTCCATGGAGTCCGATCGCGACATCGACATGTGTAGAGCTCTGAACGTGATGAGGGCGAGATGAGATCTAATCTGCAATGGCGAAAGAGGTGGCCCGCAGATTATGCTATGGCGAAACAGGAGGGGGCATCGTGCACTTCTACATACACTTTAGCGTGAAATTTAAAGACTGCTTTTTATTTTTTGGTGGGAACACAAAATTTCGCTACAATTGGCGTTTTAGCGAGGATTTAATTTTTTTTTGGTGGGACATCGTATTCGAGCAACCACAACGCCTTGTCGACAATATAGGCGCTAATAGAGCAGTTAAACAATGCATGCAATCGCAGGCTGCCTAGAAGGCATATTTTGCATTGAGTTTCAAGGCGTCAGGCTCTTAACTATCGAGGGAAAACTAATCGGATTTATTCCCTAGCGCTTACAACGTAGGATTGAAAACATGTGGAAGTCTCGCAGAGTCATGTAATGTCACTGAACAATTATTGCATGCAACTTATTAGCTGCCGCCGCCTTGTTTATTTCTGCAAACTTGAAATTGCCACTGAAAATATAAACAGGACAAGTAATCTTCACTGCAGATGAAGGTTTGGGTGATCAAACCACTGAAGCACATCGCTGATGGCAGTACGATAATTACATACATCCATACGTTCATGATCCGATGAGAATGTCCAAGTTGGCAGACTACGTACTACAACCAGGGCGACACCGCCCGCATCACGATCTTCACGTCCAAGTGGCGGTTACGGGTGCTCCTAAGTGTAATGTGAATAGCTTGCTTTTCATATAAATGCTTGCCTTCAAGGAATTCCCGCCATGCATTCCTGCCAAACATAATACGGCCGTCCCTGTCCGTGTTGTATGGAACGGTGGTGAACGCCTCTGATGATCCGAGGCATAGCCCAGCATGGCCTGAAGACGGAATGCCAGCACTGTCCGCTATGGATTGAGGTAGTTTCTGGATTTCGAGCGTGTGGATGACATACAAAAAGAAATAGGTCATAGTAAGGCACACGTTGTAAGCATAAATTGTGGTTAAAAACATAAATAGCATTGGCACCTTACGTACCATCTCATATCTGGCCACATTTGTCCACGTCAAACGAGTCACGTATGGCACTCCAATGTATTCATCTATTGTGGGTAGAAGCTCACGAACGTGGTCCTTCTCATCGTCATCAAGATCAGCTCTCTGGGAGAAGATGATGGAAGAGTCGAATGGGTCATCCTCATCCATGGACTGCTGATCCGTGGACTCCTCATCCGTGGACTCCTCAACAGTCCTGGGATCTGGGTCAGTTTCATTGCTTGTAGTAGCGTCGTGGTCGTACAAGTAGTGCCTGCGGCACATGTCGAACTTGAACACCTTGACGGTGAGCAAGGCGTCGCCGTCGTAACTGAAGAGGAGGAACATGCGCGCTGCAGGAAGTAATATTGGGCGAACTTGTCCCAGCCGTGCCCAAGGAAAATGCGGCCAGCTTCATCGAAAAGCACATCCATGTCCCAGTTCTTGCTACTCGGATCGTCCGCCTCACGCAGCTTAAGTTCACGTGGTTCACGGCCCTTCAGCAACTCCACAAACTTCTTAGGCAGCACCTGCAGCAATATGAAAGTTAAATAGATAGAAAAGAGTGCTTACTAGAAATAAGTTTACTGTTTGATGATGATGAGTACTATAAAAATGTAAACAAGTAGTACCTAGTAATCAGTTATACTATCTTAGTTGAGCAATGAGGGTGTTTGCCACATTAATTCAAAAAGATGAACTTTCAGTGGGAGCTGAAATGTACCATATCGAGTGAACATATTCACGTAGAGCAATTGAGCTACTACAACCCATCTACTAGACCTTAATTTGATTCACAAATTTAACTAGCTACAGGATCATAGCTCAGACACTATGTCAGACTAAATAACTGAAGTGGTTGTGTGGGTCGATGAAGCGTACCAGTTTGTCCGATGTAGCGTCTACTACGAGGGAGTAGAACTCAAAGTGTGCCAACTCCATCTTAACAGATCCCTCTGTTCATCATATAATAGAAATGCAAATCAATTTCCGGCTACATATAATTGCGAATTAACATTTTGGTGATACAGTCCACGTACTGAATGCCGCGTTGTATAGCAAGCGGCAACTGCTTAGGTCGAACATCTTTACTGTGATGACATTGCGGCCGTCGTAATTGCAGATCAGAATAAAGCCTCTCTGCAGTTTGTAGGTCTGGGCGAAACACTCCCAGCCGCGCTTGAGGAACATGCGGCCAGTGCTGTCGAACCACACATCAACGTCCCACGTGGTGCTACGCCGATGGCCGACCTCAAGAAGCTTCAGTGCACGGGGTTTACGGTCCCCTAGCAACTCTGCGAACTTCTTAGGCAGTGACTGCAGCAGAGGATAGAGCAAACCATGAACATCATTCCACCTATCTGACTAAAATGACAAGTAAAATGAGTACAATACCTGTTTGTCCGATGAAGCATCATCTACGTAAGCGAGGAACTCGTAGTCCATCGTATGCAAACCCGCCTGTAGATCGTACTAAAAAGTATGACTTCAGTTACATTTAGCAGACGTGCCAAAACAGCAGAGGTTAAGAAACATGAAGGTTCACTACAAATTTAGGACTAAATGCAGTCTAGCAGCATCATGGTTCAGAGACATTCATACACAGGTGCAATTTAAATTTGACATGCATTCAAGAATTTCATGGAAGTACGGAACTTCAGAAAAGAAAATCTACTACTATGTCAAGGAAATGGTGTGCCGACAATCAATTGTACTGCTTTAGCAAATTAATTGAAATAGCTACTGGTCGTAAAAAATGGCTCACATCTATTGTCCTGCTGAAGATTAAAAATGGAAATTACTAAAAATAGCTAGTGAACCTAAAAAGGGGTAAAGTCAACTGTACTTGTGAATAGTAAAAAGGGAAATTATTAAAAGTAGGTACTGGTCCTAGATATGCCAGTGTGAGTACCAGAGGTCTTACTTTCAACATCACTAATTACCTACCTAGAAAAAGGCACACACACAACAACAGCTACCAACATCAATTGGGCACATGGAACTATCAAAATTAACATGAAGGTATAGTGCAACATCTCAATCAGATGCATGTAAGTACCATTTACTTTAGTCATAAACGTGTAAAAGACAAATCAATCATGAATGACATCGAACATAAACGTGCTACCATCTATATGTAGCACAAGATTTCACATTTCTTTCTGTCTAGACAAGTAGGACACTAGTTACCTTATAGAAAATGAGTGTTTGAACTTAAATCGTTCTGCAATGCATCCACAAGAGGTGAAGTTCTAACCTGAGTGTCGCCCGCGATGGATCAGTGGTGAATCGACGCGCCGTGGGTCAATCTACAGCGCGATGAAGAGACTGGCGACGACGGCGGTCGCGAGAATGCGGCAGCCCAGAGAGGGATGCTGATCGAGGGGCGGCGAGGTCGAGATTGGATGGCGGCGGCGGCGGCGGCGACGGTGTCGGTGAACTGCGGAATAAGGGTTTTCTCGGAGCAAATAACTGTAGGTACACAAAGAGGAGGAGTGCGAACTTGACGTGACAATACGAGAGGAAGATGATACTTGGGCCCACCTGTAAGTCTGTTACCACAAATGGTGGGTACATTTCCGCGGGGCAGTTGCCATTTTTATGGTTCCTATCTGAAGTGCCACCGAGCGTCTCCCCTCCCCTCGCTTCATTTCAGCAACATTGCACGTGTGGGATCTCAAAAAGCCGCTTCCATTCTCAAGTTGCCTACCAATCTTATGTCGTAGCCGTTTCCGGGCACTTTCGGTCCAGAACATTGTTCCCTTCCACCTACGATGCCTGGAATACAGCAGAGATGAGAATGTAAGCCACACTTGGCAATGTGAGCCCACACAAAATGCTTGAACCCCATTGCAGGACTTGTATGGTGCCGCTGTTGCGCTGGGTGGCGTCGAAGCACCGGTTAACCCGGACGATTCTCGCCGTTTTTCTCTCATGCATGCCAGCCTCGACACCTGGGGCATCCTTACAACCCACTCCAAGCAACTCACTCCACATGCAACACTGCACCTACTACCTTACCCCTACCCATGAGTGGGCGATGCGTGATCTGGTTTTATATTGCCTTTGAAAGCGGAAGGAACGGCCGATAACGGGGATTTCCTTGGCCAACTTGTTGTTTCCCATGCCCAAAGTCGAAATCATGATGCATTCCAAGAACCTCGCTTCATTTCAGCAACATTGCACGTGTGGGATCTCAAAAAGCCGCTTCCATTCTCAAGTTGCCTACCAATCTTATGTCGTAGCCGTTTCCGTGCACTTTCGGTCCAGAACAGTGTTCCCTTCCACCTACGATGCCTGGAATACAGCAGAGATGAGAATGTAAGCCACACTTGGCAATGTGGGCCCACACAAAATGCTTGAACCCCATTGCAGGACTTGTATGGTGCCGCCGTTGCGCTGGGTGGCGTCGAAGCACCGGACGTTAACCCGGACGATTCTCGCCTTCTCGCTCTTGCATGCCAGCCTCGACACCTGGGGCATCCTTACAACCCACTCCAAGCAACTCACTCCACATGCAACACTGCACCTTGTTACCCCTGCCCATGAGTGGGCGATGAGTGATCTGGTTTTATATTGCCTTCGAAAGCGGAAGGAACGGCCGAAAACGGGGATTTCCTTGGCCAACTTGTTGTTTCCCATGCCCAAAGTCGAAATCATGATGCATTCCAAGAACCTCGCTTCATTTCAGCAACATTGCACGTGTGGGATCTCAAAAAGCCGCTTCCATTCTCAAGTTGCCTACCAATCTTATGTCGTAGCAGTTTCCGGGGACTTTCGGTCCAGAACATTGTTCCCTTCCACCTAAGATGCCTGGAATACATCAGATGAGAATGTAAGCCACACTTGGCAATGTGGGCCCACACAAAATGCTTGAACCCCATTGCAGGACTTGTATGGTGCCGCCGTTGCGCTGGGTGGCGTCGAAGCACCGGACGTTAACTCGGACGATTCTCGCCGCTTCTCGCTCTTGCATGCCAGCCTCGACACCTGGGGCATCCTTACAACCCACTCCAAGCAACTCACTCCACATGCAACACTGCACCTTGTTACCCCTGCCCATGAGTGGGCGATGCGTGATCTGGTTTTATATTGCCTTCGAAAGCGGAAGGAACGGCCAAAAACGGGGATTTCCTTGGCCAACTTGTTGTTTCCCATGCCCAAAGTCGAAATCATGATGCATTCCAAGAACCTCACTTCATTTCAGCAACATTGCACGTGTGGGATCTCAAAAAGCCGCTTCCATTCTCAAGTTGCCTACCAATCTTATGTCGTAGCCGTTTCCGGGCACTTTCGGTCCAGAACAGTGTTCCCTTCCACCTACGATGCTTGGAATACATCAGATATGAGAATGTAAGCCACACTTGGCAATGTGGGCCCACACAAAATGCTTGAACCCCATTGCAGGACTTGTATGGTGCCGCCGTTGCGCTGGGTGGCGTCGAAGCACCGGACGTTTACCCGGACGATTCTCGCCGCTTCTCGCTCTTGCATGCCAGCCTCGACACCTGGGGCATCCTTACAACCCACTCCAAGCAACTCACTCCACATGCAACACTGCACCTTGTTACCCCTGCCCATGAGTGGGCGATGCGTGATCTGGTTTTGTATTGCCTTCGAAAGAGAGGAAGGAACGGCCGAAAACGGGGATTTCCTTGGCCAACTTGTTGTTTCCCATGCCCAAAGTCGAAATCATGATGCATTCCAAGAACCTCGCTTCATTTCAGCAACATTGCACGTGTGGGATCTCAAAAAGCCGCTTCCATTCTCAAGTTGCCTACCAATCTTATGTCGTAGCCGTTTCCGGGCACTTTCGGTCCAGAACAGTGTTCCCTTCCACCTACGATGCCTGGAATACAGCAGAGATGAGAATGTAAGCCACACTTGGCAATGTGGGCCCACACAAAATGCTTGAACCCCATTGCAGGACTTGTATGGTGCCGCCGTTGCGCTGGGTGGCGTCGAAGCACCGGACGTTAACCCGGACGATTCTCGCCGCTTCTCGGTCTGGCATGCCAGCCTCGACACCTGGGGCATCCTTACAACCCACTCCAAGCAACTCACTCCACATGCAACACTGCACCTTGTTACCCTTGCCCATGAGTGGGCGATGCGTGATCTGGTTTTATATTGCCTTCGAAAGCGAAGGAACGTCCGAAAACGGGGATTTCCTTGGCCAACTTGTTGTTTCCCATGCCCAAAGTCGAAATCATGATGCATTCCAAGAACCTCGCTTCATTTCAGCAACATTGCAGGTGTGGGATCTCAAAAAGCCGCTTCCATTCTCAAGTTGCCTACCAATCTTATGTCGTAGCCGTTTCCGGGGACTTTCGGTCCAGAACATTGTTCCCTTCCACCTACGATGCCTGGAATACATCAGAGATGAGAATGTAAGCCACACTTGGCAATGTGGGCCCACACAAAATGCTTGAACCCCATTGCAGGACTTGTATGGTGCCGCCGTTGCGTTGGGTTGCGTCGAAGCACCGGACGTTAACTCGGATGATTCTCGCCGCTTCTCGCTCTTGCATGCCAGCCTCGACACCTGGGGCATCCTTACAACCCACTCCAAGCAACTCACTCCACATGCAACACTGCACCTTGTTACCCCTGCCCATGAGTGGGCGATGCGTGATCTGGTTTTATATTGCCTTCGAAATTGGAAGGAACGGCCGAAAACGGGGATTTCCTTGGCCAACTTGTTGTTTCCCATGCCCAAAGTCGAAATCATGATGCATTCCAAGAACCTCGCTTCATTTCAGCAACATTGCACGTGTGGGATCTGAAAAAGCCGCTTCCATTCTCAAGTTGCCTACCAATCTTATGTCGTAGCCGTTTCCGGGCACTTTCGGTCCAGAACAGTGTTCCCTTCCACCTACGATGCCTGGAATACAGCAGAGATGAGAATGTAAGCCACACTTGGCAATGTGAGCCCACACAAAATGCTTGAACCCCATTGCAGGACTTGTATGGTGCCGCTGTTGCGCTGGGTGGCGTCGAAGCACCGGACGTTAACCCGGACGATTCTCGCCGCTTTTCTCTCATGCATGCCAGCCTCGACACCTGGGGCATCCTTACAACCCACTCCAAGCAACTCACTCCACATGCAACACTGCACCTTGTTACCCCTACCCATGAGTGGGCGATGCGTGATCTGGTTTTATATTGCCTTTGAAAGCGGAAGGAACGGCCGATAACGGGGATTTCCTTGGCCAACTTGTTGTTTCCCATGCCCAAAGTCGAAATCATGATGCATTCCAAGAACCTCGCTTCATTTCAGCAACATTGCACGTGTGGGATCTCAAAAAGCCGCTTCCATTCTCAAGTTGCCTACCAATCTTATGTCGTAGCCGTTTCCGTGCACTTTCGGTCCAGAACAGTGTTCCCTTCCACCTACGATGCCTGGAATACAGCAGAGATGAGAATGTAAGCCACACTTGGCAATGTGGGCCCACACAAAATGCTTGAACCCCATTGCAGGACTTGTATGGTGCCGCCGTTGCGCTGGGTGGCGTCGAAGCACCGACGTTAACCCGGACGATTCTCGCTGCTTCTCGCTCTTGCATGCCAGCCTCGACACCTGGGGCATCCTTACAACCCACTCCAAGCAACTCACTCCACATGCAACACTGCACCTTGTTACCCTGCCCATGAGTGGGCGATGCGTGATCTGGTTTTATATTGCCTTCGAAAGCGGAAGGAACGGCCGAAAACGGGGATTTCCTTGGCCAACTTGTTGTTTCCCATGCCCAAAGTCGAAATCATGATGCATTCCAAGAACCTCGCTTCATTTCAGCAACATTGCACGTGTGGGATCTCAAAAAGCCGCTTCCATTCTCAAGTTGCCTACCAATCTTATGTCGTAGCAGTTTCCGGGGACTTTCGGTCCAGAACATTGTTCCCTTCCACCTAAGATGCCTGGAATACATCAGAGATGAGAATGTAAGCCACACTTGGCAATGTGGGCCCACACAAAATGCTTGAACCCCATTGCAGGACTTGTATGGTGCCGCCGTTGCGCTGGGTGGCGTCGAAGCACCGGACGTTAACTCGGACGATTCTCGCCGCTTCTCGCTCTTGCATGCCAGCCTCGACACCTGGGGCATCCTTACAACCCACTCCAAGCAACTCACTCCACATGCAACACTGCACCTTGTTACCCCTGCCCATGAGTGGGCGATGCGTGATCTGGTTTTATATTGCCTTCGAAAGCGGAAGGAACGGCCAAAAACGGGGATTTCCTTGGCCAACTTGTTGTTTCCCATGCCCAAAGTCGAAATCATGATGCATTCCAAGAACCTCACTTCATTTCAGCAACATTGCACGTGTGGGATCTCAAAAAGCCGCTTCCATTCTCAAGTTGCCTACCAATCTTATGTCGTAGCCGTTTCCGGGCACTTTCGGTCCAGAACAGTGTTCCCTTCCACCTACGATGCTTGGAATACAGATATGAGAATGTAAGCCACACTTGGCAATGTGGGCCCACACAAAATGCTTGAACCCCATTGCAGGACTTGTATGGTGCCGCCGTTGCGCTGGGTGGCGTCGAAGCACCGGACGTTTACCCGGACGATTCTCGCCGCTTCTCGCTCTTGCATGCCAGCCTCGACACCTGGGGCATCCTTACAACCCACTCCAAGCAACTCACTCCACATGCAACACTGCACCTTGTTACCCCTGCCCATGAGTGGGCGATGCGTGATCTGGTTTTGTATTGCCTTCGAAAGGAAGGAACGGCCGAAAACGGGGATTTCCTTGGCCAACTTGTTGTTTCCCATGCCCAAAGTCGAAATCATGATGCATTCCAAGAACCTCGCTTCATTTCAGCAACATTGCACGTGTGGGATCTCAAAAAGCCGCTTCCATTCTCAAGTTGCCTACCAATCTTATGTCGTAGCCGTTTCCGGGCACTTTCGGTCCAGAACAGTGTTCCCTTCCACCTACGATGCCTGGAATACAGCAGAGATGAGAATGTAAGCCACACTTGGCAATGTGGGCCCACACAAAATGCTTGAACCCCATTGCAGGACTTGTATGGTGCCGCCGTTGCGCTGGTGGCGTCGAAGCACCGGACGTTAACCCGGACGATTCTCGCCGCTTCTCGGTCTGGCATGCCAGCCTCGACACCTGGGGCATCCTTACAACCCACTCCAAGCAACTCACTCCACATGCAACACTGCACCTTGTTACCCTTGCCCATGAGTGGGCGATGCGTGATCTGGTTTTATATTGCCTTCGAAAGCGGAAGGAACGTCCGAAAACGGGTTCCTTGGCCAACTTGTTGTTTCCCATGCCCAAAGTCGAAATCATGATGCATTCCAAGAACCTCGCTTCATTTCAGCAACATTGCAGGTGTGGGATCTCAAAAAGCCGCTTCCATTCTCAAGTTGCCTACCAATCTTATGTCGTAGCCGTTTCCGGGGACTTTCGGTCCAGAACATTGTTCCCTTCCACCTACGATGCCTGGAATACATCAGAGATGAGAATGTAAGCCACACTTGGCAATGTGGGCCCACACAAAATGCTTGAACCCCATTGCAGGACTTGTATGGTGCCGCCGTTGCGTTGGGTTGCGTCGAAGCACCGGACGTTAACTCGGATGATTCTCGCCGCTTCTCGCTCTTGCATGCCAGCCTCGACACCTGGGGCATCCTTACAACCCACTCCAAGCAACTCACTCCACATGCAACACTGCACCTTGTTACCCCTGCCCATGAGTGGGCGATGCGTGATCTGGTTTTATATTGCCTTCGAAATTGGAAGGAACGGCCGAAAACGGGGATTTCCTTGGCCAACTTGTTGTTTCCCATGCCCAAAGTCGAAATCATGATGCATTCCAAGAACCTCGCTTCATTTCAGCAACATTGCACGTGTGGGATCTGAAAAAGCCGCTTCCATTCTCAAGTTGCCTACCAATCTTATGTCGTAGCCGTTTCCGGGCACTTTCGGTCCAGAACAGTGTTCCCTTCCACCTACGATGCCTGGAATACAGCAGAGATGAGAATGTAAGCCACACTTGGCAATGTGGGCCCACACAAAATGCTTGAACCCCATTGCAGGACTTGTATGGTGCCGCCGTTGCGCTGGGTGGCGTCGAAGCACCGGACGTTAACCCGGACGATTCTCGCCGCTTCTCGCTCTTGCATGCCAGCCTCGACACCTGGGGCATCCTTACAACCCACTCCAAGCAACTCACTCCACATGCAACACTGCACCTTGTTACCCCTGCCCATGAGTGGGCGATGCGTGATCTGGTTTTATATTGCCTTCGAAAGCGGAAGGAACGGCCGAAAACGGGGATTTCCTTGGCCAACTTGTTGTTTCCCATGCCCAAAGTCGAAATCATGATGCATTCCAAGAACCTCGCTTCATTTCAGCAACATTGCACGTGTGGGATCTCAAAAAGCCGCTTCCATTCTCAAGTTGCCTACCAATCTTATGTCGTAGCCGTTTCCGGGACTTTCGGTCCAGAACATTGTTCCCTTCCACCTACGATGCCTGGAATACATCAGAGATGAGAATGTAAGCCACACTTGGCAATGTGGGCCCACACAAAATGCTTGAACCCCATTGCAGGACTTGTATGGTGCCGCCGTTGCGCTGGGTGGCGTCGAAGCACCGGACGTTAACCCGGACGATTCTCGCCACTTCTCGCTCTTGCATGCTAGCCTCGACACCTGGGGCATCCTTACAACCCACTCCAAGCAACTCACTCCACATGCAACACTGCACCTTGTTACCCCTGCCCATGAGTGGGCGATGCGTGATCTGGTTTTATATTGCCTTCGAAAGCGGAAGGAACGGCCGAAAACGGGGATTTCCTTGGCCAACTTGTTGTTTCCCATGCCCAAAGTCGAAATCATGATGCATTCCAAGAACCTCGCTTCATTTCAGCAACATTGCACGTGTGGGATCTGAAAAAGCCGCTTCCATTCTCAAGTTTCCTACCAATCTTATGTCGTAGCCGTTTCCGGGCACTTTCGGTCCAGAACAGTGTTCCCTTCCACCTACGATGCCTGGAATACAGCAGAGATGAGAATGTAAGCCACACTTGGCAATGTGGGCCCACACAAAATGCTTGAACCCCATTGCAGGACTTGTATGGTGCCGCCGTTGCGCTGGGTGGCGTCGAAGCACCAGACGTTAACCCGGACGATTCTCGCCGCTTCTCGCTCTTGCATGCCAGCCTCGACACCTGGGGCATCCTTACAACCCACTCCAAGCAACTCACTCCACATGCAACACTGCACCTTGTTACCCCTGCCCATGAGTGGGCGATGCGTGATCTGGTTTTATATTGCCTTCGAAAGCGGAAGGAACGGCCGAAAACGGGGATTTCCTTGGCCAACTTGTTGTTTCCCATGCCAAAGTCGAAATCATGATGCATTCCAAGAACCTCGCTTCATTTCAGCAACATTGCACGTGTGGGATCTCAAAAAGCCGCTTCCATTCTCAAGTTGCCTACCAATCTTATGTCGTAGCCGTTTCCGGGCACTTTCGGTCCAGAACATTGTTCCCTTCCACCTACGATGCCTGGAATACATCAGAGATGAGAATGTAAGCCACACTTGGCAATGTGGGCCCACACAAAATGCTTGAACCCCATTGCAGGACTTGTATGGTGCCGCCGTTGCGCTGGGTGGCGTCGAAGCACCGGACGTTAACCCGGACGATTCTCGCGCTTCTCGCTCTTGCATGCTAGCCTCGACACCTGGGGCATCCTTACAACCCACTCCAAGCAACTCACTCCACATGCAACACTGCACCTTGTTACCCCTGCCCATGAGTGGGCGATGCGTGATCTGGTTTTATATTGCCTTCGAAAGCGGAAGGAACGCCGAAAACGGGGATTTCCTTGGCCAACTTGTTGTTTCCCATGCCCAAAGTCGAAATCATGATGCATTCCAAGAACCTCGCTTCATTTCAGCAACATTGCACGTGTGGGATCTCAAAAAGCCGCTTCCATTCTCAAGTTGCCTACCAATCTTATGTCGTAGCCGTTTCCGGGCACTTTCGGTCCAGAACATTGTTCCCTTCCACCTACGATGCCTGGAATACAGCAGAGATGAGAATGTAAGCCACACTTGGCAATGTGGGCCCACACAAAATGCTTGAACCCCATTGCAGGACTTGTATGGTGCCGTCGTTGCGCTGGGTGGCGTCGAAGCACCGGACGTTAACCCGGACGATTCTCGCCGCTTCTCGCTCTTGCATGCCAGCCTCGACACCTGGGGCATCCTTACAACCCACTCCAAGCAACTCACTCCACATGCAACACTGCACCTTGTTACCCCTGCCCATGAGTGGGCGATGCGTGATCTGGTTTTATATTGCCTTCGAAAGCGGAAGGAACGGCCGAAAACGGGGATTTCCTTGGCCAACTTGTTATTTCCCATGCCAAAAGTCGAAATCATGATGCATTCCAACAACCTCGCTTCATTTCAGCAACATTGCACGTGTGGGATCTCAAAAAGCCGCTTCCATTCTCAAGTTGCCTACCAATCTTATGTCGTAGCCGTTTCCGGGCACTTTCGGTCCAGAACAGTGTTCCCTTCCACCTACGATGCCTGGAATACATCAGAGATGAGAATGTAAGCTACACTTGGCAATGTGGCCCCACAAAATGCTTGAACCCCATTGCAGGACTTGTATGGTGCCGCCGTTGCGCTGGGTGGCGTCGAAGCACCGGACGTTAACCCGGACGATTCTCGCCGCTTCTCGCTCTTGCATGCCAGCCTCGACACCTGGGGCATCCTTACAACCCACTCCAAGCAACTCACTCCACATGCAACACTGCACCTTGTTACCCCTGCCCATGAGTGGGCGATGCGTGATCTGGTTTTATATTGCCTTCGAAAGCGGAAGGAACGGCCGAAAACGGGGATTTCCTTGGCCAACTTGTTGTTTCCCATGCCCAAAGTCGAAATCATGATGCATTCCAAGAACCTCGCTTCATTTCAGCAACATTGCACGTGTGGGATCTCAAAAAGCCGCTTCCATTCTCAAGTTGCCTACCAATCTTATGTCGTAGCCGTTTCCGGGCACTTTCGGTCCAGAACATTGTTCCCTTCCACCTACGATGCCTGGAATACAGCAGAGATGAGAATGTAAGCCACACTTGGCAATGTGGGCCCACACAAAATGCTTGAACCCCATTGCAGGACTTGTATGGTGCCGCCGTTGCGCTGGGTGGCGTCGAAGCACCGGACGTTAACCCGGACGATTCTCGCCGCTTCTCGCTCTTGCATGCCAGCCTCGACACCTGGGGCATCCTTACAACCCACTCCAAGCAACTCACTCCACATGCAACACTGCACCTTGTTACCCCTGCCCATGAGTGGGCGATGCATGATCTGGTTTTATATTGCCTTCGAAAGCGGAAGGAACGGCCGAAAACGGGGATTTCCTTGGCCAACTTGTTATTTCCCATGCCCAAAGTCGAAATCATGATGCATTCCAAGAACCTCGCTTCATTTCAGCAACATTGCACGTGTGGGATCTCAAAAAGCCGCTTCCATTCTCAAGTTGCCTACCAATCTTATGTCGTAGCCGTTTCCGGGCACTTTCGGTCCAGAACAGTGTTCCCTTCCACCTACGATGCCTGGAATACATCAGAGATGAGAATGTAAGCCACACTTGGCAATGTGGGCCCACACAAAATGCTTGAACCCCATTGCAGGACTTGTATGGTGCCGCCGTTGCGCTGGGTGGCGTCGAAGCACCGGACGTTAACCCGGACGATTCTCGCCGCTTCTCGCTCTTGCATGCCAGCCTCGACACCTGGGGCATCCTTACAACCCACTCCAAGCAACTCACTCCACATGCAACACTGCACCTTGTTACCCCTGCCCATGAGTGGGCGATGCGTGATCTGGTTTTATATTGCCTTCGAAAGCGGAAGGAACGGCCGAAAACGGGGATTTCCTTGGCCAACTTGTTGTTTCCCATGCCCAAAGTCGAAATCATGATGCATTCCAAGAACCTCGCTTCATTTCAGCAACATTGCACGTGTGGGATCTCAAAAAGCCGCTTCCATTCTCAAGTTGCCTACCAATCTTATGTCGTAGCCGTTTCCGGGCACTTTCGGTCCAGAACATGTTCCCTTCCACTACGATGCCTGGAATACAGCAGAGATGAGAATGTAAGCCACACTTGGCAATGTGGGCCCACACAAAATGCTTGAACCCCATTGCAGGACTTGTATGGTGCCGCCGTTGCGCTGGGTGGCGTCGAAGCACCGGACGTTAACCCGGACGATTCTCGCCGCTTCTCGCTCTTGCATGCCAGCCTCGACACCTGGGGCATCCTTACAACCCACTCCAAGCAACTCACTCCACATGCAACACTGCACCTTGTTACCCCTGCCCATGAGTGGGCGATGCGTGATCTGGTTTTATATTGCCTTCGAAAGCGGAAGGAACGGCCGAAAACGGGATTTCCTTGGCCAACTTGTTGTTTCCCATGCCCAAAGTCGAAATCATGATGCATTCCAAGAACCTCGCTTCATTTCAGCAACATTGCACGTGTGGGATCTCAAAAAGCCGCTTCCATTCTCAAGTTGCCTACCAATCTTATGTCGTAGCCGTTTCCGGGCACTTTCGGTCCAGAACATGTTCCCTTCCACCTACGATGCCTGGAATACAGCAGATGAGAATGTAAGCCACACTTGGCAATGTGGGCCCACACAAAATGCTTGAACCCCATTGCAGGACTTGTATGGTGCCGCCGTTGCGCTGGGTGGCGTCGAAGCAACCGGACGTTAACCCGGACGATTCTCGCCGCTTCTCGCTCTTGCATGCCAGCCTCGACACCTGGGGCATCCTTACAACCCACTCCAAGCAACTCACTCCACATGCAACACTGCACCTTGTTACCCCTGCCCATGAGTGGGCGATGCGTGATCTGGTTTTATATTGCCTTCGAAAGCGGAAGGAACGGCCGAAAACGGGGATTTCCTTGGCCAACTTGTTGTTTCCCATGCCCAAAGTCGAAATCATGATGCATTCCAAGAACCTCGCTTCATTTCAGCAACATTGCACGTGTGGGATCTCAAAAAGCCGCTTCCATTCTCAAGTTGCCTACCAATCTTATGTCGTAGCCGTTTCCGGCACTTTCGGTCCAGAACATTGTTCCCTTCCACCTACGATGCCTGGAATACAGCAGAGATGAGAATGTAAGCCACACTTGGCAATGTGGGCCCACACAAAATGCTTGAACCCCATTGCAGGACTTGTATGGTGCCGCCGTTGCGCTGGGTGGCGTCGAAGCACCGGACGTTAACCCGGACGATTCTCGCCGCTTCTCGCTCTTGCATGCCAGCCTCGACACCTGGGGCATCCTTACAACCCACTCCAAGCAACTCACTCCACATGCAACACTGCACCTTGTTACCCTGCCCATGAGTGGGCGATGCGTGATCTGGTTTTATATTGCCTTCGAAAGCGGAAGGAACGGCCGAAAACGGGGATTTCCTTGGCCAACTTGTTGTTTCCCATGCCCAAAGTCGAAATCATGATGCATTCCAAGAACCTCGCTTCATTTCAGCAACATTGCACGTGTGGGATCTCAAAAAGCCGCTTCCATTCTCAAGTTGCCTACCAATCTTATGTCGTAGCCGTTTCCGGGCACTTTCGGTCCCAGAACAGTGTTCCCT
>JAPCYS010000405.1:0-36558 GCA_028641055.1 Alopecurus myosuroides
TGATTGCTTACAGAGTGGACATCTGGAGTTGTATCGCCTTAATTTTGGGTAAATCGTTTTGTTACCTAAGGTTTTGAACGCAGAAAGGATACAACAGTACCGACCAATCTGCCTTCTTAACGTTAGTTTCAAAATCTTTACAAAGGTTGCAACTATTAGGCTAAATTCAGTGGCAGATCATGTGGTAAAACCTACACAGACTGCTTTTATGCAGGGTAGGAATATCCTAGATGGGGTCGTGACCTTACACGAAACCGTACATGAGTTGCACACAAAAAGCTTAATGGGGTAATTCTTAAAATAGACTTTGAAAAGGCCTATGATAAAGTGAACTGGGAGTTTCTACAACAGACTCTGAGAATGAAAAGATTTTCAGAGGAGTGGTGTACTCTAGTTCGCAGCTTCATAGTTGGAGGTAGCGTGGCTATCAAAGTCAATGATGATGTTGGCCGATACTTCCAAACTAAGAAAGGCTTGAGACAAGGTGATCCGCTATCGCCCGTATTGTTTAATATTGTGGCAGATATGTTAGCAATCATGATCGATCGAGCCAAGGAAAATGGCCTAATTGAGGGAGTAATTCTACATCTAGTCGATGGGGGATTGTCTATCCTTCAATATGCAGATGATACAATTCTCTTTATGGAACACGATTTGGAGAAAGCGGCGAATCTGAAATTAATTCTTTCAGCGTTCGAGCGATTATCCGGATTAAAAATCAATTTCCATAAAAGTGAATTGTTCTGCTTTGGCGAGGCACAAGATGCAGTTGCACAGTATACCGAGCTATTTGGTTGCGAGCAAGGTCAGTTTCCTATTAAGTATTTGGGAATACCAATACATTACAGGAGATTGACTAATGCAGAATGGGCTCAAGTCGAAGAGCGTTTGCAGAAACGGCTAGCTAGTTGGAAAGGAAAATTGTTGTCACTGGGTGGACGACTGGTACTCATTAATTCAGTCCTTACTAATATGGTACTGTATATGAATCATTCTTCCAGTTACCTAAAGGAGTCTTAAAAAAATTGGATTACTTCCGATCAAGATTCTTTTGGCAGGGTGACAACGAGAAAAAGAAATATCGATTGGCCAGATGGGATGTAGTTTGTCGTCCACGAGATCAAGGAGGGCTTGGTATTCATGACCTGCAAGTCAAGAATTCAGCCCTACTTGGTAAATGGATTTTTAAACTACTTACTGAAGATGGCGTATGGCAGACCATCCTGAAACGTAAATACATAGGTTCGAAAGCAATATCACAGGTTATGTGGAAACCAGGTGATTCACACTTTTGGGCTGGACTCATGGCGAATAAAAATAAGTTTTTTCGCTATGGGGTATTTAAGATTAAGGATGGATCACAGATACGGTTCTGGGAGGATAAATGGTTAGGTAATACCACACTCAGAGAACAGTATCCGGACTTGTACACGATAGCGCGACATAAGGATGATACGCTGGCTACAGTCATGCAAACATCACCTCCTAATGTTACGTTCCGAGGAGATTTACTCGGGCCTCGACTTGCGTCTTGGCGAAACCTGGTTGATAGATTAACGAGGGTTACTCTTACACCAGGCGCTGATCAATTTCGTTGGAAGATCACTAAGAATGGTATGTTCTCGGTGGATTCCATGTACAGGGCTCTGATCCAATCGGATATGCCAGTCGATATCTTCAAAAATGTATGGCGTATGAAAGTCCCGCTGAAGATTAAGATATTCGCGTGGTACCTTCGTAAGGGGGTCATACTCACAAAGGATAATCTTGTCAAACGTAATTGGCATGGGAGCTCTAAGTGTGTTTCTTGTTCTCATGATGAGACAATTAAACACTTATTCTTTGATTGCACATTTGCGCGTTCTATATGGTCCGCTATCCAAATGGCTTCGAATCTATATCCCCCTACTTCCGTTGCGAATATATTTGGCAATTGGTTAAATGGGGTTGATAAACGATTTAAGACTATTATTAGGGTAGGAGCGCTTGCCGTTATTTGGTCGCTCTGGCTATCAAGGACGCGATCATGAAGGCCGTGAGCTGTTTCGACTCAGCGGACGGGCGGGGTTTTGACAGAGTAAATGACGCGCTCATCACTTTGCTACCCAAGAAGGACGGGGCGGTGGACATCAGCGACTTCAGGCCGATAAGCCTCGTCCATAGTTTTGCTAAGCTGATCTCCAAGGCCATGGCGATTCGCCTTGCGAAGCCGCTTCCTGTGCTTGTGGATTGCGTGCAGAGTGCCTTCGTCAAAGGCAGAACCATACAGGATAATTTCTTCATGGTTAAACACGCGATCCGTACCCTTCATCGACGGCGCACGCCTGCGCTAATGCTCAAGCTGGACGTGGCCAAGGCGTTTGATTCCGTCGCCTGGCCCTTCCTCGTGGAGGTCCTGCAATGCCGAGGTTTTGGACCACGGTGGATCGCACGTGTGGCAAGGATGCTTTCTTCTTCTTCCACGCGAGTGTTGGTCAATGGGCTAGCGGGAGATCAGTTTTGGCACGGTAGGGGCCTCAGGCAAGGAGACCCGAGTTCTCCTATGTTCTTCATCATCGTGTTCGACGTGCTCAACGCGGTGTTCAGGCTTGCGGAGGAGAGGGGCGTTTTCTCTCCCCTGTCGGCGGTGGGCGTACGGCATCGGTTCTCTCTTTTTGCCGACGACGTCATCCTCTTCATTAAGCCGTGCGTGGAGGAAGCACAGGCAGCGGTGAGTCTTCTGGATATTTTTGGGATCGCCTCTGGCCTGCGATGCAACCTGGTGAAGAGCTCCGTCTCGCCCATCCGCTGCGAGGGGATCGACCTGGATCCTATTCTTCAGGCGCTAGGCTGCCCGATCCGGCAATTCCCCATCCGTTATCTCGGCTTGCCCCTCTCGATTGGCCGCCCCTCGAAGTCGGATCTACAACCGCTCGTGGATTCTGTTGCGGGGCATGTGCCTACCTGGAAGGCGTCGCTGCTGCACCAGAGCGGTCGGCTGATCCTGATGGATGCCACCCTCACTGCAACTCCGATCTACCATATGCTCTGCCTCGACCTTCCGCCATGGTTCTTCAGCTGCGTTGAGAAGCTGCTTCGCGGGTTCTTTTGGTCGGCGTCGACTCATGCTCAGCGCGGCCACTGTCGAGTGGCCTGGCAAGCGGTGTGCCTGCCGAAGGACCTTGGTGGGCTGGGCGTGAAGAACCTGCGCATCCTCAACCATGCCCTACGTGCTCGCTGGCGCTGGATGCACTTTGTGGACGCGGATAAACCCTGGCACAACCTCGAGTTCCAACTATCGCCGGAGGCCGAGGCCATCTGCGCCACGGGTATACGTTGTGAGCTGGGTGATGGTCGCCGGCTACGCTTCTGGCAGGATCGTTGGCTTGGCGGGCGCGCTATCCAGCAGATCGCCCCTGCCCTCCTGCAGTTCGTGAGCCCAGCCGATAAGGATCTCCGTGTTGCGGACGCTCTGCCGAATAATCGTTGGGTTGCGGGCATTAGAGGGGCACCGTCCATCCCGGCCATCGCAGAGTACCTTGACCTCTGGGAGCTGGTTCAAGGGGTGGCCCTCTCGGACGAGGCGGACAGGTTCGTGTGGCGGCTCACTGCGAATGGTGCCTACTCCGCCAAGTCCGCGTATGCTGCTTTCTTCTTGGGGAGGGCTCGTTTCCCTTGTGCAACCGAGCTTTGGTCTTCAGGAGCCCCTCTCCGACACAAGCTCCACGTCTGGTTTCTGCTTAGGGACCGACTGTGGACAGCGGACCGCCTGGCTCGTCGAGGCCTCGATCATCCCGCGGAGTGTCCGCTTTGCTGCCAGCACATGGAGACCGCGGAACACCTCACGTTGCAGTGCTCCTTCGCGCGTGAGGTCTGGTATTCCATGCTTCTGCCATTCAGACTGCATCGGTTTACTCCTTCTTCCAATTCAGTCTTAGCGACCTGGTGGCCTGAGGTTGCCGCTGCCGTTCCTCGCCACAAGAAGAAGGAAATCAACTCTCTGATTGTCCTCGTGGCTCGCTGTTTGTGGCTTGAACGCAACAGTCGCGTGTTCGACAAGGTGGCGACCCTTCCCTGGGGGGTCTGTGCGTTGATCAAGAAGGAATTTGAGCTTTGGCAAAAGGCCAAGCTATGTGGAGTGGATTCGGTAGTTCGGGAGTAGTTCGTTTCGTTTCTAGTGTGAGTGTGGGTGGTGCCGAGGCCAGTTAGGGTTCGGCTGTGTTCCCTTCCTCGCCTCAGGCACCGGAGCTGTAAAACCTTCCTTTCTATCTTAATACAGAAGACACGCAACCCTCGTGCGTGTTCTTGAAAAAAAAAGGTACGGAGTACCAATGCAAGATTGTGATGTTCGGTTTTGCTTTTCTCTCAACGTAGTTAAAATTCAGAACCAAGTCATGCACTTCAGTGCTACTCATACCCAACTCTTACTCAAAAGAATATTCTGCACTACTATCTCTACCTAATAATAAAGCCAGGAAGGCTTCTGGCCAAAATTTTCGTCCGTTCTAAATTATTGCCCCTATTTTTGGTTGTAATTACACCCTGTGCCACCGCCAAGTCAAATTCGCTTCAGAACCTGTGCTTCGTCCCGCACACGCCCCTCCTCTGTTTCTTCCCCCGTCGTGGCCGCCGGCAGCCTCCCAGACCCAAAATTCATAGATCCTCCTCTCTGCTAACCGCTGGCGCCGGAACCCGCTATAAACTACATTGCCAGGAGCCGCGTGCCGGTGACGCGGCCGTGGCTGAAGGTGTCGACGAGGACGAGGACGGCGAAGGCGTCGACACGGTGGAGGGGAAGCTGAGGCGCATGGGCAGCCTCGTCGGCCCGTCAAGGCTGCTCTTCGCGGCGGATCCTACCTGAAATGCTTCCAACTGGTCGTCAGATCGGCCGTCTTGCACCACCTCCCAAGTCCGCGACCATACTTTGCTACCTCCCCGCCTGGATCCGAGTTTTCCGACCCCAACTTGCCAACCTCTCTCCGCTGCCGCTGCTCTAAACTCCGATTTCGAGACACTCTGCGACTCCTGCTCCATGTCTGGGTGCCACTGTTGAATCGCATCCATTCAAAAATCAAAACTAGCAGGTCCCGTCGACCCTAGATGGACGCCACGCTCAGGTTGCAGATTCCAGCACGTGGTCGCCGGCTGCCCCATCCACCATCTAGCTCGCCGACGCCAACCACCGGTCTCTCCCTGATCAAACAAAAACGATGTCAGCTGCTAAGGGCACACGCTCACCTGAGGCTGCGCTGGTCTGGTGCCTGCACATGCGAAGGATTTTTTTTTCAAGAATAACGGGGGGGGGGGGGGAAGAGTTTTCCCCACCGCTTTTTATTACCCGAAAAACCCCCTCAACGGGGCCAAGTTTTTACAATCATACAATGAGAAGGGGGGGACAGAATAAGGGGAAACACTGAGCTGCATCAAATGGCCACGCAGGGCCGCAGCGTAGGGGCGTAGGTGGGAAGGTAACCTACAAGACCACAACATGACATCCGAAGCAGACCGGCGGAGAACCTCGGAGGCGGAGCACGTCCGGGTGTCGAAGACAACGTCATTCCTTGCTTTCCACAGGTGCCACAGGACAGCGGCGATGTCCAGCTGCCAGACAACGAGCTCAAGGGCGAGAGGCGCCTCAATATCCCAAAAAGAGACACACGTAGCAGCCGCACAGCTCAGACGGTCCCAAACCTCCCTAGCGGGAGCACATGCGAAGGATTGAGGAAGACGACCCTGAGGACCGAGGGGTCCGTCATTGCCGGAGATTGCCGGCCGGCCGGCGTTGTCTGAACCACGACGCCTCTCACCTCTCCTTATTTCTTCTGCACTCTGCTCTCCTATCTCAGCCTATCTGAATTTTTTGATGTACAATACAGAGGTCTGCTTGAGGCAGGGGCAGGACTGGCGACCAGGACACGAACAGTACTGGTGAACTCAATTTGTCATCTGGGGCAACGAACAAACTTCGAATTCAGATTGTAACTGATTGTAAATATGCATATAGTTATTGTCTTTGGGTTTTCAGTTGACACCATATTGCTTACACATCGTCACCACCATGTCGGGTAGAGCTTTTCTTAGTTTAGAGTGTTTTATTGTATCAAACAACCGCATAACGTTTTTGAAGAGAAAATCTCATTTTGGCACCGGCTACAAATCCAACTTTTGTTAGTTAAAAAAATTGTCTTCATCATCCTCGCGAACAAGGCATCTTCAAAGCTTATTATTTGAAGCTACGGTCACAATTATCCATGTAGCTTCATCATTAGTGTCAGGATGATCTGGATAGAGTTTTCATGGTGGTTAACGGGTGGGAAAATTCGCCCTACATATTTTGTTTAAATAACTTATAGAGCTAAATTGGTCCTATTGTTACAATTTTTCATGCTATGTTGTTTGTGTTTTTACAGTACATATTGTTTGTGTTTGCAAGGAGAACCATCCAAATACTTTCTACTGCTGCCAAAGTTTATCTCATCGTCAACTTTGCATGTTTAGTTCTTTATCAATTAGGTAATTTATTAAAATGAACACCTATAGCAATGCAACAATTGTTGTACAACCCAGTGATGACTACACAAGATACGGATGATTTTCTTTCATGGATATGGTATTGACGTGTTAACATTATACGTGATTTCTTTGCAAACAATAGCTTGATCTTGCAATGCTTTGGCGAGGGCGTGGGGCTTGATGAGTTATCCAGACTCCGGGGCATCGAAGTATAGGAGAGCAATGCTGAAGTGGGGGAAAGAACATGGCGATGACATAAAACAAAAAAGACAATACAAATCCAACGTCATCGACACCAACAGGGCTTACAGCATCTCCACTCGCGCTCCCTTGTAGGCATCCGGATCGGTGCGTGGAGGAGCGCTTTGGAGGCTCGTCCGGACGTCGTGGCGCGCTCGGGGACGGTCCTTCCCCACTAGGAGCTCCAAAGCAAAACTCCAAAACAATTTTGCACCAAATTTTAAATTATGCAAATATAAAATATTTAAAATCTTATGCATAAATATGTATTTTAGGCCATAATTTAAAGGTTTAGGCCATTACAAAATGGTACAAGTTCGTTCACGTGTCTGGGGCTGCCCGGACACGGCGCCGTCCCGGCACATTCCGAGGACACCTCGTTGAGGTCGGGGCCCGTCCCGGCGCCGCCGGATGTGCCCACGCCAAATAGGGCGTTTGAGTCGAACCCGCCGAAGCCAGTGCCGTAGCCGTATGCATAGCCGATGTAGTCGTCACGCTCGTTGAAGTTGGGGGGAGGCCGGGGCTCGGGCAGAGCCTCGACTAGGTGCGCGGCATGCTCGTGCCGTCCAAGGGGAACGGCGACCCCAACGCAACGAGCTCGAGCCGCCTCTAGGGCTACTTCCAACGACGTCGACCAACAGATCTAGGTTCGCCGCCGCGACCCGGGCTTCCTTCTTCTCCCGCCCTCACGGTGTCCCTTCGTGCAGACCTAGCGGGGCGCGGCTGTAGCACGTGGCGCTTGACGTTGAGCATGCCGATCTTCGCGGTTTTCGACGGCAGCCTCGGTGCCCCTTTCTGAGGCATGGCGTCGACGGCGAGGAAAGCGGAAATGGGCGGGAAGAGGGAGATGGCGGCAGGAAGGAAATGACGGGGCGCGTCGAGGTCTGGGAGGATTTTGGTGGGCGCTTTGTGTCGCTGGCAGGTCGGGCCCGAGGCACCGAACGACTCGTCCGGAGCACCCACGGGAGCCCCTGGGAGGCGGGGTTGGGCTTTGTTTTCCAGACGGGAAGACCTAATGGGGGCGCGAGTAGGCGCCTTCGGGAGCCTTCCGGACGGGAAAAAAACTTGGGGGGCTTTGGGGGCGCAAGTGGAGATGCTCTTAGTCGTCATTCCCCCCGCATGTGTGTCAATAGGGTAACCCGTAGCAACGCATTGCTAGTTACTGATAAAGATTACAGGATTCTCTCTGTTACTCAATTTTCAATAATCTCCAAAAAATAAAATTTGTTTTGTAATCCTATGGATTTCCCGGCACGAAAAAACAAAACACACCTTGTGTGTATGTTTAGCGGTATTGGCAAGTACTTGGTGCTCCTCTAAGCGCTGTAATATGCACTGCACTGACTGGCAAAGAGTTGGGAATTCAGCTGCTCTGTAGTATTTGTTGGACATTGGGAGACCTTGTTAAGCTGCATGTCAACGCTAAGCAAATACTGGTTTCCGTACTCTATTTTACCGTCGGGTAACACGTTCCAGTGAGTGATGACTAGGCAGACGACGTCATCTTCGTCCATGCTCAGCACTGGGTACGACGGCATGATGTTTGGCAAGCCCAACGAGAGGTACGCCTCGCTTTCCCAGATGTCCTTCACGCGGTACTCCTTTCCTTTATTCCAACTAGAGAGATCCATCGACAGAGTCCAGATGGTGAGCGATAACTCGTGGCCAGGTTGCGTGCCATAGCCATCCATGGAACGGAAATCCTCCGTGGAAGCTCAAAGCCTTCGTCCATGCGGTCATAAGTCATGCACTCTCGGGCAACGGGATGAAGCGGAGCTGCAGCCCCCCCCCAATATCATCATATCCATGCTTTGAACAAATCCACCCAGCAGAGGATGGAGCCTCGACACGAGAAGCACATGTCAGCGCGAAGAAGTAGTCTGGCGGGCACAACTCAGAAGGGAAGCTCGCGGCCTCCGCAGCGACACCCGTGCGCGTTCTGGAAACTTGGACTGCACAAACGGGAGGAATGGTACACGGATTCCATCCGCAGCGACCGAACGGGAGGAATGGTACAGTGAACTGCGACATCTGCTGACTGCACGCACTAGAGGCAGGTGTTTCGTCGCGCGCGTCGTTTCCTCGTTACTCATTCTCTCCCATTAATTACACGTAGTGCAGGTGTACGTACCTACTACTCGCTCGACTCGATTGTACACGGATTCCATCGCGACAGGCTGGCTCATCACATCAAACACAGCGAGCGAACGTATATACGGAGTATATATATAGTCGTTTCGTCTCAAGCTAGCTTCCAAGCCTCTCGTATCGTGCATCCTCATCAAAGCTAAGCTAGCTAGCTAGCATGAGCAGCCTCGCTCAGCTTTTTTTTTCTTTTCCATTCCATCCATCAGCTTTTGGATTACTCTTGACCGGCCCACGACTTGTATTCCGGCCCGTTACGAAAAGAGGAAGGTCGTTTTGACGGTGTGAGCTGGATTTTGACATTCACGATGCATGGGGCTCTTTTTCTTTCTACTCAACTTATTTTCATGCCCACCAAAGCGAGCGTTTCATGGGCGTGAATTTTTTTTTTCCTTCTTCGCCAGCAATTAACGGAGTAGTCACGCACTATCTACGTGCACCTACCTATATATATGCATGCACGTACACACTAGCTACTCACGAGCTCATTTCTTTTCACCTAGCTAGGCAGCTAGCTACTTAATTAGAATCTTTAAACCTGATAGTATTACCGGATCTAGCTAAGTCAAGATCTTAATCATAGACTTGTTATTTTCTTCTTTCTTTAGTTTACCACATCTATCAGCTCCATCCCTCGCCGTCCGTCAATCACTCGCGATCGCCCGTGTTCCCTCTTGACGCCGGAGCTCCTGCTCCTGATCTCGCAGATCGTCACCGTCGGCCTCGTCCATCGCAGCATCGTCACAACTTAATTTCTTTTGGGACTCCCAGCTTCAATTAGCTTTGAAACAAAAAAAACTAAAATTAGCGTATATATGTGCTAGTTAATTAGAATCGTCATACACAAATTGACCTTAATTTGACCTCATCTTGTCAATGTCCGGCCTTCCTTTCCTATCCACGACGTCATCCAACAAGACCGAGTCTTGCCAAACTCCATATCATGGTTCCACCTCCACAAGAAGGAGTGAGGATCCGTGATGCTCCGAGGACACCGGAAGGGACGCCCTCCATGTCGGGTCGAGGGGAAGGAGATTCACGGCCGACCAAATCGACGGAGGAGGAGTCGGGGCCCTATGACCAGGTCGACGATGGCGCCGCGCATGCTCGGCAATGAACCCCCACGAGCCGCGCTCCTTATCTCGACTTCTTAAGCACTTCGATCGACACCATTTTTTTTCTCTTTCCCAACTATTAACCGAGTCCTCTTAACTTAAATTGGACATACCTACGTGCACGTAGTGCACACATACGTAGTACTACCTAGCTGCCTGCACCCGTTTCCGTACGTGCAAACACAACGGGCCGGATCGATCGCAAGACAACGTACCTACTCCCGGAGGCTGTAGCTACTTAACTACTCCCTACGATCCTCAAAGTAAAGGCGCCTAAATTCTTCTTGTTTTTTCCCGGAAAGGATGGCGTAGATTTTTCTTTGATCACTTCTTTACAGAAATACCCATGGCATGTTTGCCCCATCCACCGTAACTGCACCCAATGACTCGTCTCTAGCTGATCGTTGGTTGGAGAGCACAGGAGACAAGAGGTACAGACGTGGGGTCAAAACTCTAGAAGTGGGATGTGGGCCGGGGTAATATAGGAAAAAGAATCATCGTTTTGGGACTCCTTGGTCCTAGAGCCAGAGAATTCACGCCCTGTTTTGCGAACTGGAAGGAGTATAGCCATACTATCGATACTCCCAAATTAATCGTTCTCCACACCTCAACACCTGCATGCATGCAGCTAGTACTCACCATTCTAGTCAGGAGTTGGATACACTCCCTCCTGTCCGAAATTTAGTGCCTCCAGCCGTGAAGAATTTTGTATCGAGCTAGTATCGTTTTCACGACACATAAATCGGATCGGAGGTAGTAGTATTATGTCCTTCACTTGCCGCGGTGCATATATGCACGCATGCAGACATTTACGCACGGCATACCTTGCTAGAGAGCCCCTTGAGTTTTCTTTTTTACAAAAAAATCTCTTGTATATGAAAGTGAACCAATTAATCATGATGCAATTGAAAGGGTGAACTCAAAGCAACAGTACTGGCGCTGCCTTGGCCTTCTAGCATCTCCTCCGCTCTAGAGCCCATCGGAGTAGCCAACCTCCATCAGACGATGCCATCCCACCTCCGCAAACTTGGCATCCGGCGCTAAGTCTAGGCACCGGCCATGCCAATGTGACCATCGGTGGAACCATTCCCAAGTTAGCACACTTTACACAGTAGCAGACACGGAATTTTAGAAAGCCTGGGCAGACAAACATAATATCCTAACATTAGGAAAATATAGCTCTAGTAAATCATAAAATGCAAGTGGGAACTCAAAGTGTCTATAGCAGTTTGTGCTTCCCCGATGCCCAACGTCGATGCTTCTCCGGTTGCAACCAGTAATTCACGGGCAAACCCCTCACTGCACCCTCATGTGTGCGTGTGAACTTTTCCTTCCATCGACTTTTAGGCGACGGAACATGACAATAAACAATGCACACGAAAAAAATGGGCGTCAACGATGATATATAACCGTTTTATAAGTACAAAAGTAAAGATTATGAAACAAACATGATATGAAATAATATATAGTATAACTACTCCCTCAAAGTAAAAAATAGCAATATCTACTAAAGTATCTTTTTTATTTTAACAAAAACAAAATATCGCAAAGTAATGATAATATTTTGTAGTCCTACACTCGGTCCAGGTGCAAGAAATCACGCACCGCACTTAACATGATGGAGGAAGCAATGAAGTTTCGCATTAAACAATACATTTGTGTTGGTGGTCACATTGGAAAAGCTATGTAATAAAAAAATCAAGCAAAATGCACATGAATTAAGACTTCTATTCCCTTCCGGCACGAAATAACATGTATAATATTCACTAAAAAAACATTGTATTCACATAAATCTCCCACCTCTCTCACACGGAGGTGTTGCCTCGCTACCATCAAGTGCCTCGCTGAAGGGTGTAACAACAATGGAGCCAAACGGTGGAGGGAGATATGATGGGTGGGTGAGGTATGTCACCACCATAAAAGAAATGAATCAGTGAGACCGAGATGAATGGTCAGAGGTTGTCAAAAAGTCAATGGGTGAAGGTCCGAGTAGGGTGATGTGGTAAGGTGGAACTGTTGCGACGCCCACCACATGTGTCGGGAAGGGGGCAGACGGTTAGGTCGGCGAAGAGGCCATAGCTTACCGTTTTAGCTTTCCCAAAAAAATCACGGCCGGTGAACCCAAGCACACGTTTACAAAGACACCCTTTTGGCATTTTCCTGCCCATATTTTGAGGTACAAAACATTGTTTGGTTTTGGTATTTTCCCGCTCGTTTTTTCTTTCGCGTTTTTAGCCTATTTTCGGGGCCTATAGAACAGTATTTAGGGGTCCTGGCCTCCCATGAAAAATCTACCTATCGCTGCCACCAAGCACATTTATGGAGATGCCATTTTGGCATTTTCTCGTCCATTTTTGGGTTATAGCATACTATTCATGTTTGGCATATTGCCATATTCTCGAGGCAACTAACCCGAAGTACACAGCTACGTGGATGTCATTTTTAATTTTCTCGCTAGTCTTTTTTGGCGCTATAGCACATTATTTTCGTTTTGGCGTTTTCCCGCCCCTTTTTTGGGCTATAGCACACTATTTTTTGTGTCGCGAGAAATTCTCGCCGCCACAAACCCCAAGCACATGGTTTCGCTGACCCAATTGGATTTTCGCGTCCTTTTATGGTACTAGAATATCATTTTTTAGGGTGTTTCCCTGCTTGTTTTTGTTTTGGTATTTCCCATGCGTTTTCAAGGGTTATCACACTATTTTGGGGGTTTCGAGCAAATTATCATGGTCATTGAATACATAAAGATGGTCACAAAGACATCGTTTCAGCATTTTCCGCTTATTTTCAGGGTTATAGCACACTATTTTCCTTTTGTGTGCTTGCTCATTTTTATTTTGGATATAGACACACCATTTCAAGAGTCATAAGACAACTCTTGCGAACTCAGTGATCGTAGGAAAATGATTACGGAGACATCATTTTGGCGCATAGTTTCCTTAAGATGGGGAGGGATGATGCGGCGCGAATTTACATTTCACAAGAATCTACATGTGGGAAATATTTATTACATATCATTTCATGCATCGGTTTGTTGTTGTGATGCATTACCTATCATTTCATGTGTCGTCAGCGTGAGTTATTATTTCAGTGCATCAAATGGTAGCATAAAATCCATTCATTTCATGTGTCAACTTGTCGTCTCGTATTAGTGTTTATTATTTGTGTTACATTTCATGTAAATCTTCACCAGGGATCGAGCCACCCATATATATATTAGTCTTGGAGCGAGGGGCTAAATCATGTTGGAGGGGCCGGAATTCTTAGGTAGTAACCAGCCCCTAAGTATTGATTACGGGAAGACAAAGATAAGGTAATCCAGGTGGGTATGATGGCACCAGGAATTTAGCATTTCAATTCCTCGACAATGCGATAGGTCGGAGTGAATTGGTTCTGGCAGTGGTGAGGTAACGAACTACCGGATCCGGTGTAGCTAGCAAGGCTGGTGGTGACTGAAACTTCCCGCATTGAGACAGGGTACATTAGGGGAGGGATTGCAAAGTAAAAGAACAACTTATGACTACATTTACTCCCTCGGTAGTCCGAATATAGGCAGGAGAGCAGACATGGAGCAAGATAGTTGTTATTTATCATGTCATTTTGTTGACGCGTTTAATGCTATGCAATGCCTACTATTTTACGTGTCGTCCCATTGTTTTGCATTTTATGCATGACATTAAAGTGTAAGACCCATAATTACATGTGTCTTCTCGTCACTACACCCTATTGTGGCCCTCCAGTTATGTCCAGAGATAGCCATTATTAAAGAATAAGACTCATTGTTTCCTCTGTCGTCTTGTCGTCGAGCGTTATTGTTCTATTCTAGGATAGAACTATTGTGTATGATTTATTGGGTCACACATTACTAATTTATGCATAAAATGATAGCTATTACATACTTCAAAATGGTAGGTCAATATATGAGTTTGAGGGACATGATATTATAGGTGTACATGGGACCAATCGGAGAAATATAGTTATCACCGCCTATCATTTTATGTGCCATTTCATTGCTACATTATTATTACATCATTGCTAATTATTCCATGTGTTGCAGGGATTATTCTTTTATGCATAAAATGAAAGAATAATACCGGTCGTTTCATGTTCCCATTTGTATCCACATGTTAGTAGGGCTCTTTTTATTCCCAATGCTATCTTTCAGTGTCGTCACGTGCTAGGAGACAACTATTTTCTATGATTTTATGTGTCGTATCATTGTCACATTTTATTACTCTATGCATGAGATAATAGCAACCACCGATCATGAAATGGTAGGTCAATGTATATTTTCGCGGGCCCTGTTTTTATTTTTTAGTTTTCTCTCCCATTTTTTATTTCGGAGTTCTTACTAAAAAAAAAATCCCACCAGTTTTTATTTGGCAGTTTTCCCACCCCTTTGAACGATTGGCAGTGTTCACACCTATTGTTCTTGGTTCTTGGATTTTCCTCAATGGTAGTTTTCTAGCCTATTTTTTTGGTTTTCCATTTTGGCTCATATTTTTTGTTTAGGGAGTTTTTCACTCGTCTTTTATTGACAATTATCCTACTTTTTATTTTATAGTTTTCCACTCAATTTTTATTTGGCATCGTTCCTGTATGTCTTAGATTTCGCAGTTTTCCCACTTGTTTGAAGGACCGGAAGTTTTCTCAACTCTATTTATCTTTGCAATTTTTTTCCACCGGTTTTTAGCAAACCACATTTTTGGTTCTCTGTCTAGTTTTCTCTATTGGTGATAATGTATGTAGGAATTATAGTTTGTAAACATAAAATACCAAATCGTCAACGTGACTAAAAAACCTTTTTGGAGTTGGAATTTTCTATATGCACCGGTTGTGGTCTTAATCCCATCCTCCTGAGCGGAATCTACTAGCAAAAAACATTTCTATTAACTGTCATATGAATCAAAGGATGACGAGTTTCAGTGGTACAAAGAGGCGATAAGATCTGGTTGACGATAGTGATGAGCCATGGTCGCCAGTCACGGGGAAGAATAAATCTCTTGTACCATAAAAAATTGTCCAATATTTTTTATATTGGTAGCTCATATATTTTTTACTCTTTACACATATCTATTATCGTGTATTTTCTTCCGTTTATTTTATTTTGATGTGTATCACGAGGTTTCACAAACAAGGCCGAACATTACTCCGTGGTCTAATACCACTTCAAATTTAGGGTCGCTCCTGATAATGAAGATTTAGGTTCTATCTAGTTTGGATTGGAAGCATAAAATATCAATTCCTTCAAAATGAATGAAAGTCTTCGGAGTTTACAGTAAATTTTCCCTATGTTTTCAAGACACATACTTTTTTAGTCTCCCCACCCAAATTTCACGTGTAGTGATTACCTAAGTAATATTATCTAGTTATTAAGACCGAAACATCAAGTCTTTCATCATCCACAAAATATCAATCTACATGCATAAAATCATTATAAAGCCCATGTAATGGTAGTCATGCACACCACACGTGATTACTAGCACTATAATACAAATTATCTTGCACATCCTTATTTTATGTATGGAATGAAAGCTATTACTCCCTCCGTCCACTTTTATAAGGCTCTTCTTACTATTTCAATAGCAAAAAGTGAGGCTTATAAAGTGGACGGGGAGTACCTATAATGGGTCGTCACTGCAATTTTCTGTTTGACGTAACTTCTTACGAGGTCCGATCGAGACGATTTCAATGGTGTTGAAAATTCTTCGAGTGTACCCAGGTGATCCTAGAGGATGTGAGAGCAAAGTTCCCCAACGACTGTGACGGGCCATGGTCTATGTACGGAATAAGAAGAAGATATATTCTAGACGATTAAATTATCTAATATTTTCTATATCGATAGTTCATAACCCTGCTTACTCTAGACTGATATATATTCTTGTGTATTTTCTCGTATTTACTTTATCTAAACATGCCAATGTTTTATCTAACGCCCAATAGTCAAGATAATAATGCGCACCCAGACGCGAAAAGTCGATGACGTTTTGGGACCCACGACGGGTAGCCTAACTGGCGTCGGTGGAGAGATGCGCCTCTCTGTGCCACAGCCACGCGGACGTGACCTCCAGAACTGTCCCATCGCGGCTTTATTGGCTGTCCCCTCACCGCAGTGCATCCCCACTGCGCACATCATGCTCTCTTGCCGCTCCTTTACTCCCCCACCAACAGGAAAAAGACGTCGCACGCACACAATCTCCACCGCGACGACATGGACCAAGATGACCGCCGCGTGCTATGCGGCGATGTGGGCGGAGTTCCAGGTTGCAGAGGCCACGTGGGGGGAGGGCCGTGATGGCGGAGGACGACGTCGTGCTGGCAGAGGTCAATGAAGATTGCGGCCTGGAGGTCGCGATGGTGCCGGAGGAGTAGGATGGTGGCCAGGCGGCCGCGAGGGCGAAGGAGCGCGACCAAGCGCAGGTCGTGATGCAGGAGGGGTCGGCGCCGCAGGCCGGCATTACCCTCTAGGAGGCGCTGGCGATCTTCTATCTCGACCAGCAGCTCGCTCTTTCGAGGAAGAGCACTTCGCGGCAAATCGCCGAAGAGCGCAACGACGACGCTCTAATTGAGCAGATGTGCGAGCATGGCGACCTCGTCTGGAGGAAACCGCGCCATCCTGGAAAGTCTCCAGGATGCGCGGCTCCGCGGCAAGGAGGAGGACGAGGACGTCTACTCTCCGATTGGAGTTCTCGGAGGACGAGGAGGACCATGGCACGCCCGCCAACTCTGATGGGGAGTCTATCCCGCCGAGGACGTCGCTGGCAATACCGGTGGGTGCCCCACCAGACGACATGGAGATGGAGCCCCCGGCAACGAGCAGGGTGGACCTGCAGGAGGCCGCCGCCGCCGTCGAGGACGTGGAGATGGCCATCTCTGACAGCTCGGAGGAGTGGATCGCCCCACGACCCCATGCATCATCATCTCCTCCGAGGTCGTGTGGGCGACTCGGGGCTAGATCTCGAGATTGTGACGCCTTTCCGAGGCTGGCGCCGGTATTTGATGTCCCCGCCATTAATAGACTAGGTTTGATGCGGCTTCGCAGATGACATATGAGTCTCTTTCGGATTTCAAGCAATATTTTGTCGCCAGCTGGTGAAGCCTCCGACCGATGCGCCGCCGATAGATGTTACCTCATGCGGAGGCGTCAAGTCATGCCTGCTATCGACAAGTGTTGCACGGAGGTGTCATATTTAGTTTGTTGATGCTGAATCAAAGCTGGTGTGATAGTGGCGAAAGGAAGACGGTATGGGACGTATGTTTTCCATTGTCTTCTCCAGAGGTATCCGGTTATCGTGGCGTCGGTAGCCGGATAAAAGGAGGATGGTACATACGGGCTAGAGGACAACTTTATGCACTCCAATGGAACTACAAGATCTCTGATCAGGCTACGTCGACGCGCGTCTGTGTCGTACCTTCTGAAGGTGGTGGACTCAAACTTGAGGTGAGAATCCGGAGTTCAACCTTGTGTTGACTTATCACCATCCGCACGCGTGCAATGTTTTACTTCTTGAAGGTGTAACCTAGGAGTTGTGTATTCGTTGTTTTCTTTACTCTTGTATCATAGAGCTAGTGGCTATCTGGTGGAGTTACTGTAGCGAAGCATGCGGCCTCAGGTTTTTTTTCCAGGTCGATGTTATTTGACCGTATTTTTGAACTCTTCTTTAATAAATCGGCTGTGTGCATCGTTTTGATGCAGAGACTGGGACATAGCTCCCATTTTTGAAAAAATTAGAGAAGAAAACAGGTGTGCATTTCTCTACTGCGACAAACATGTCGTTTATTGGGCCGAAGCAAGCGCATGCGGTCCCATCAAGGCACGTTCTAACTTCCAATCGAGTTCTCCCTCACTTTTTCAATTCCTCTCCTAGAGAGACGTAATAGGCCTGCGCCCGCTATATAATATAGCAACCACACGATACAACCACTAGAATGCTGGGGCAGCAGCACAAACATGCCCAAGAGACAAGAAGAGAGAAAGAAAAGAAGAAACAAATGCAACGACAGCAGATCGTACAAACTACGAAATGAACCACAACCGCTGCGCCCACCTAAGTTTTCCACCGCGCTCCCTGCATACCAAATCGCCGCGTAACAAGCAACCCCTTCATGAAGGAAAGCGACGACGACGACGCTGTTACCGGATCAAGCCTAGGGTTTCCCCCGATACACAAAGGAGAGTGGGGAAGGGGTGCACCGACGCCCTTGAGGAAGGAAGGGCGATACCCACAGGCGTCACCGCGTCAGCGCCGGACAAGCCGGAAGGGATTTCTCCAACCCCCCACCACTCCCCAGGACGATTCACAACGCTCTCTCCGACTTTGCCGCCCACCAGCATGCGCCACCACGGTCTTGGCACCATCCCAAGTCGTCTCACTGAGGTCACCGCCTCGAGGCCTAGAGGACGGAGAACGAGCACACGGTAGATTCGGGGCCAGCAGCACCGCAGCCGCGCGAGAGGGTCCGCCTCCACCGCTTTCGCGGTAGCCGACCGGACGTGACAGCAGGGTCATACCAGGCCCTCTGGCCTGGCCGGGCCCAAACATGCCCGCAAAGCCCCTGCCGCCACACCATAGCAGGCCGGCTGGCAGCGCCGCCCCGCCCTATATCCACCGTCACCTCATCTCTGCCTCCAGGGAGCACCGCCTCCGTACGGGGCTAGCCGGGCCACCCCAACCCATATCGGGTCCAGATCTGGGCCGACCATGCGTCGCCGGCTGCCCGCCGCACACCGCGCCGCCCGTTGCCAATGGCAACGCCGTCGAGAAGACGGCCTCCGGGCTCCACGAACCCAAACACCGGAAGCCGAGCCGTACCGCCGTCGGCCGCGCTCGCCCTGGCCGAGACGCCTACGCGCGGGGAAGAGAAGGGGCCGTCGCCGCCGGCCTCGCACGGGCAACGCCAGCCGGCGGCGGCGGGAGGGAAGGACGTCGAGGAGGATGCTACGAGAAGGGGAGGAGCCCCCCGGCTGCCTCGCGCAGGGAAGAGACGAGATGGAGGGAGGGGGAGGGGGAGGGAGGAGGTGTTTCTCGTCGGAACGGACTGCAGAGCGAGCTCAGATATCTTCCTCTCCTAGAGCCACCACAATATATGTATAGATTAATTTTAATAACATAGTACCGTAGTACTTGAGATGTAAGCTAAATAGTTAATCAGCAAAATGTTTGTACAGAAAAATATGGCTAGGCGTGCTTGGAGCTTGGGACCATGTCCGCTCATGCAATTACGCACACGACTACCATAATTAGTTTGGTGGTGTACATTTCTTGGAAACGAACACGGCAATTAATTCGGTGGCGCACGTTTCCAAGAAACTAACACGACGAGGAGGCCAGCTGGATCGGCATGAAGTTGTTTCCGGCCAGTGAGAGCACATGACCTGCCTCGACGCGGATTGCTCACGGATAAATCCAGCCGTCCAAATCTCTAGAGATCGATCCAACGGAGATCGTTTCCTCAGCCCAAACACACACAAAACACACGGCAACGAGAGAAGAGGAAAGAAAATCCCAAACACACCTAACATTCTCTCACTCCCGAGCCTCTTCCTCTCCCTCTGCGCCGCCGGCCCTCGTCGGCGCTCCCCCACTCTTCGGCTCCTCCCTCCTCACCCGTAGTAACCTAACCCTCACTTCCATGGCGGAGGAAAGGGATCTACTCTAGCTTGACCTGGCGGCGGCGCTCTTGCCCGCAGATCCATCTGCTACTGCTAGGGTGGCGGCAGAACGACGGCACCACCCGCAGCTGCTATCGCCGTAGACCACGCCCTCGTCCTGATTTGAGGCGGCCCGTGCAGCAGCCCGGCGATGGAGATGAAGGGATTCCGCAGATTGGAGCATGGCTCGTGCTTTCCTGCAGGCCGGCCGGCGACCTCAATCCCCTCAGCACCCACGCCTCCCCTTCTGCCCCGTCCATCCACCATTTCCCTCGCCCACCGTCGGCGTGCTCAGCGCAAGGTACGAGTTTGTGCCCTATCTGATTCCTCTTCTCCTACCCACAGCCTCTCATTCTGAATTGAAAATAAAATAGGTTCTTTGCCACAGGAGAACAAATCGCTGGACAAGTTCCAGGAGTAGGTCTCCACAATTCGTTGGATGCACGTGTTACAGGACTCAATGCTAGACAACCTCTGCACGCCGGCGAGTCCAGCAGACGCAAGCACGAGGAGATCCATGAGGCCGCTCCAACCCCTGGACTCCCTCTCCTCCGGCCGGAAACAAGGCCGCGCCTGTGCAGCCGGTGAGAACTCTCTCTCATCCCTCCCCGTCTTCACAGTCAGTCTCGTGTTTCAAGACCAACCCATCTTGCTAGCCCGGTTGTAGGAAAAATCCATCTTGCACTGTTTTACAATTGGATCCCGTGTGTTGCAGGTTCCTGTAAGTTCACAAGGTGTTCTACACTTTTTTCCTGCATTTAGCTTTGTTCAGATTCGAAATTCCAGAAATGCTTGAATGTAGTTAATCAAGTGCGTAGGTATTAGCAAGGTTCTTCTCATGTCCAGAAGAAAACTTCTATATGGATTAAAACTCGTGTACCTTTATATACTGATACAACTACTAGCTGCTAGAAGCTGGACTTCTTATAGTTAATCAGCAGTTAATCACCCTGGTGTGTTGTTTTATTTGTCACTCACTCACCCACTCACACGTGTTTACTAGGCAGTAAAAGGTTGGACACAATAGAATGAATCCCCCTGCTTATTTTGTATGTATGCATACTTCCCGGTCATAACTTTTACTTGTCGGCATATTGTTTTGATGCAAGCAGCTGAATATATGTTGGATGTACCTTATAATTTAGAATTATGTAATCATGCCTGAAAAGTCTATACATATATATTAATATACTGTAAATTTTGATAATTCTTGAACAAAGTTGTATAACGTCTATAGCCTCCTAAATTTATGTGATAGACATGCTTGAAAAGATTTCGGCATATAATTCTCAAACATATTTAGATTTCTTCTGTAATTTAAGCCAATCCCATTCTTGAATTTTCCACTCTATGATTTTTCAATGTGCCGAAGGGAAGGTCTATGTAATTCTTTTCATCTTCAGAACCAACCATTGCTTGTACATGAACCTTTAAGTATTGTTCTTACTTCAAATTGTCTTCCTGCATGCAGTGCAGGCAGTTCACGGGAAGACAGCGATGGGGGTGACCAATGACAGCGCACGGCTGTTGGTGCTGCACGCCGGCAAGGGGGTGCCAGGCAGTGCTGTGTTGCCGTGTAGACGTCCGTCCGTGGATAACCTTGCCCCAGCATGCATGACCATCGAGAACGGCGTCCAGACAAGGTAAGTTCATCCTCTCCGCTTTGACTGCTGGTTTACCTATGTTTTCTTGCTGCACATGGTTGTCATTGTTGTCCGTGTGTGTTCCTCTGGATGGAATTATGTCCTTGTCTTGGTGTGTTCTCGGGCGTGTGTTCTGGCTGCACATGTCCATTCCGTTGTCTGCATTTTAAACTGCAGCATGGTCATATATATGCCTCTTATCCTCGACATTAATCATTGTTTGTTGATAGAATGTTAGAACTTGGAACAACCTTTCTTTGGTCATGTCTTTTGAACATATGAAGCAAAGTTTTAGGAAGTATTGATTGTGTGCCTCGGTCCTCGAGTTTTGATTGGATTTATGTACATCAGCTGTTCGCCAATCCTTTAGATATCATATGCTTGCGCTCTGCTATAAATCTTGAATGTTATTGCTTATTTCTATTTTTTTTGTTTGCTTCTGTTGAGAGTTAATCGTATACCCTATTGCTGATAATTAGTGCTATTAATTTATAGAATTTTGGTGCCACTAGGCCACTAGGGAGAGATCAGGCCAGCGAAGTGGCATGTTCATGGAGACCGATGTGTGTTCTCCACGGATGCTGTCTCTGCCCTGGTATGAGAGCGGCAAGGAGGAGCTCATGTTGCTTCTCTGGCACACCAAGGTCATCGCCACCTGTGACTACCAGAGAAAGCCCGTCTTGGTCGGCCTACCGTGTGTTATCAGGAAGGCGTTTCGTCTTGGAGGCTGTCACTGGCCGGTGAGTCTTCCTCCCAGTTATCTAGGCATCCTGCCGAAACTTTGCTAAGTGGCTTGTTATATATCTTGAAAATAGCAATGCAAGTGAAAATAATAATATTTGAAAACTCTTGCTCTTGCGAACGTATGGTGTGATAGTGACTTTATTGTCTAGTATCTATACATGCTCATTGCACGCGTATATCTTCATTTTTGTTTTTTACATAGTTTTCCATGTAGAGGTGCAGTACCGGTATCATGTATATTATGAACTTGAGCTTTTTCATCTCGGACTCCATTTACTTATCAAGTCAGTGTTTGGCTGTAGTAGAGTATTACTAAGGCTGCCACACTGATGAAATTTTGATAATCACACATTCTTCCTTGATTTTCTATCTTAGACATTGTTTACTCTTGTTACTATATAATGCAAGCAACATTTATAACTTGAAGGTCTGTTACTTATCCCCTTCAATTTGACTTTGGGGGCATGTTATTAACCGATGGTATGTTCATCCATCATTTGCAGGGCAGCAGGGGAAAAGTGGAGCTGGAGCTGGCCGGGAGGGAGCCTTGGCCGCGGCATCTGGTGTGACTCCGATGATCTGGCCGTGAGGGAGCCTTTGCCGCCGCATCCGGTGTGACCCCGCTGTTCTGGCTCCGGCGGTGCTGCTGCTGTGATGGTCACGGCCTTCTACACCTCGTGCGCGTTTGTGGGCACGGCCGGCCCTCGTCTTCGACTACTTCCACCCTTGCTGCCGTGGGATGGCCGCAAGCGTTGGCATTTCTCTATGTCTTCGTGGCTTAGGTGAGTTTCTTCTTCGGTAAGACCGATACAATTGATCGGTCTGTGCGTTTACCCTTCTTTCCTCTGCGATACGATGGCTAGATTATTGTGTGCTCTAGCCATTGAGACGATAATCTATTAATTTAGGACTCTGTCGCGGTTGTATGGTTTGCTTTGTTATTCTGTGATCATCTCGAATGGCAGAATTGTATTTGTGGCTGATGGGAGTAAGAAAATTAATTGAGAGCTTAAGATTGAGAAAAAAAAGTGCATTTCTGTCAGTTGTATCAGCTGGTGGTGCATATCAGCTCTCTAATTATAGTTTTTGAAAACTAGCACTGCCTGGTATATACTCCTTAAACAGAAAACTGAGCCTACATGAAAACTACATGTGCCTAGCACACAATCTTTTTTTCCGGCTTGACTCAACTAGCGGTGCCAAATGCACTAAGTGTTTGCTAGCTTGATGTAGTTGATTGGTTTGGTATGAATACAGCATAAGTCTCAGCCCGTTTTTTTTAAATGTCGGCCTGTTTTACTCCAATGGAGCCTTTATTCCGAGCTTTTTTTTTGTCTCAAGTGCATTTTATTTTGCACTGCGGTATCCCTTGAATTCCCGTGTTTATACAGTGGCGGAATAAAGGCAGCTGCCCAGGCTTCCAGCCGGCCGTCTTAGTGCAATTTTTGGCTATTGACGAAAATACTAGCATCCTAAGACTCCTAATCAACTGCTTGCCTGGGATTCATAGTTTTTTTGGGTCATGTATTTTATATATTCCATCAGGTTCAGTAAATAAGTTACCTAATCGAGCATTGCAGAGCGGCCTCTCACACTTGTCTTGGTGCTATTTTTGGACTTTTGGTACTTGCTTCATGTCGACGTTCACTTGGTATTGTCACCAGTGATGAAGTGCAGGCTGTAATAATTGTTTAAAATCTGGAACACCTTTGTACTAGTCTGCTATGGCCTTATGGGAATTAAGTGCTAAATTGTGACGGACGAATACGAACATCCTGTAGTGTATGTAGTGATCATCGTTTGTATCCATAGCAGTAGTTACCCAAACAATCTGGCGGCACCGGCCCTATATTTGAACATTGTCATATCTGCACCATAAGGAAATGAATTTGTATGCAGTCGATGATATTGGCAATGAACATTGTCATCTTGGGAATTTACACAAGTTCTTTGGAAAATCAAAGTATTGGTATATATAAATAAGAAATTACAGCTTAGAGGTGTTCAACCTTCTCCTACAACTCATTTATTCAGCACTTTCCACACTTGTGTTATTAATTTTCCTGTTTATCCTCTACAGTTGCATCGCGCACAACAAGTTGGCGTTGCCAGCAGTTGGGTAGTGTTGCCGGCGGCGAGACGGAGAAAAGACATCCTCCTCGTTGCAGCCATTATCTCTGTGGATTGGATGTCGTACTACACGCTATGGTGAAGAAGCCCATGTGATGCGTGTTGTTGCTCCTTGTTAATTCCTGGCTGGTGAGAGATGTGCCGGATGAGTAGGCAGGGAGTGGGGCGTCCACCTTGTCCAAGCTGCTCGCTACAAGGCCCACTGCCAACGATCTCGACACCCGAAGGTTGATCTTTTCCTTCTTATTTGCTCTCGTTCGAATCATGCTCGCATTCTATCTTGCTATCCAGTTTCATCCTGACTTAGTAACCAATCTGGCAGGAAGGGCCTCGCTGATCTGTACGATGACCGGCAGATGCGGCGCCGTGCTGATGTTGCCGTCCTGATGCTCGTTCAGGCCGTGGATGATAACTTCTTTCTCAAGAAGGACCGACATCACTGTCAGCAACTATGCCGTCGAGGTAATCCTACTCCCTCCACACATGATGGTTTGATCTCGTTGTTGCTGAGTCTTGTGAATGGTGTTCTCGTTCCATGCAAGGAGCTGAGTATGGAAGACCAATTATTCAGTCCTGCAATGTCATGCGAACCACTGGTTTTTGTGTCGTCGTCGTGCTTTCCGGGGGAGTTCATGAGAGCAGTGTCTCATTTCCATGTGTTTCTGCATTTAGTGTCAGAATTGGGAATCATACGGTAAAGTAGCTTAAATGGAGCTATCTTCCAAATATGAACTTTGTGAGTTGATTAATTACCGCGTTAAGATTTTAGCTTGTTTATCGTGTAGCCGCCTCCTTCTAAGCATGATTTGCACTATAATTACTGTTTCACAATTAAGCTACCATTTCTTGAGGATTGGTTCTGATTTGCTATAACTGCTACTAGAGGTTGCTGTTGTGGTTAATCTGTGTGCTAGTTTGGCCTAGGGATGTGAAGGTGGGATCCCACTTATCCCACTTATTGTCCCACTTATACCTCATTTGTATGTGTTTAGTTCAATTTTTTGTCAAAGTTTTTGAACTAACCATTCACAAAAAAGATATAAGTGGGATCCCACTTTGCATCCCTAGTTTGGCCTGGCTGAGTTCTCTATAAATCAGCCAAGGATCCGGACTGTTATTATCTAATAAAACAAATATTGGTTGGATGTTTCTCAGTTTTGGTCAAGTTGTTATTCGTAATTTTAATCCGAGGCATGACTAGACAACCTAGCAATCTTTTCATAGAGAACTTGTAGTCGTTTAGCTTGCTCTATGTCGATGAAATCTGTTACTGTGTTAAGATGATGTTTATGTCCATTGTGTGGATGTTCCTTTTGTCTCGCTTTCTTGTGATTATTTTTTTGTTTTTTGGTTTACAATCGGATGAGCATGCAAGTTAATTTGATTTAGTTGAGTTGATAAGTTACACATTGTCAATTAATATATCGCTGTTTTTTGGAGTGCTTGCAACATTGTGAAATTGCGAGTCTTTTGGTGCGTTTTTATCGTTTTCTCATAGACACTTTGATACGTATAGTGTGATTAATTTGTTGTCTCTGTGTATATTGGAAATGCTTCCCTGGCACCCTAATTCACCTTGCCAAGGGCCTGATGGTTCACCTTTCCACCTTCGGTTGTGAACTTTGGCTGTTTGCTCAAAATCCTTCTTCTTTCCTTGTTTCTTTCCTACAGGGTGGACAAAGTATGAAGCCTATACAGGTTGTTGTATTAATGGACAAACTTGAAGTCATGGAACATTTTATACCATTGACGTCTCAAATCACAGGTGTTTTGAATCGTACTATTGACGGAGAAGGTGCCGCTTTAATCTGATAATTGATTATTTTACATGCTAATGAGCGGAAGGCTACAGAAATGCAGCTTTAATCTGATAATTGACTGTTCCATTCTTTTTATTGGGATTTGGTCATGTAAAATTGTCAGCAGAGATGTTTGGAATTTTAAATTATGTCATTAATTCTATCCATTTTCTTATGTTAGTTACAATTTGACTTACTTTGGCACATTCGAATTTTGAATGCTGAATATTCATGCTGGTTAAGTAGCTGAGCTTTACTTTTACTAAAATAAAATGCTTACATATTGTGTGTTCCATTTGAACCATTGTGGGAGTTTCTTAAATTTTGATTAGATGCTCTTCCCGTCTCTAGTTTATTGTCTCTCTTTTTTGAGTGTTTTCTTTGCCGGCTAGCAAGAAAGGTGTTATTATATATGTGGCTTGTGTTGCACGGAAACATAAAGCCCTTTCCTATGGTGGGTAATACAACTTAAGTGCTCTACTGTCAAAATTAAGAATGAAATTTCTCATGGCTCCAGATAATAGGAAATTCCTTCCTAGACAGTTGCCTTTTAAAAAAAATCAGTTAGGGACCATATTGAGCATCCATGATTCTTCTCCCAAGTTGTTTCAAGATTTTTTGTCCTTTCTTTGTTGGAAAGTTAACTGGTGTGTTTCTTCAGGACAAGCCTTGAGTCATGTGAATCTTGGTATTTGGCTTCAAGAATGCCAAGCATCAAATGGCCTCTTCTTCAATAATCTTCGAGGTTTAGGTAAGTTCTCGGGTTATTTCTCTTCTTTTTCGTCCACATGTTGTGTGATATATGGCTATGTTTTTTCTAGCCATCTAGTCATCTAGCTTTCTAAATTCTGTTGTCAAGAATCTGATATCTAGGCCTGGTTGTTAGAGGTCATGGTGCTAGTATTCTTTGTAAACCAGTGAACGTGATGATTTGGGGCTATTAACCTCAACTTGCTATTATATGATTCTGAATGCTACTTGTTATTACTGTGTTGTCTTGATCAGGTCTTCTTTAGGGAGAGTAGTTTTGCAAATACAGAATAGGAAAAGAACAGAATTTGGCTTACAAATGTAGATTATCGATATATTATTGTTGGATTCAAACATGAAAGCTAAACCTTAATTCTGTGTGTAAAAGTGTTGTTGTTTTCGAGTCTGGAGCTTATAATTAGAGAGGTCAATAATTGTTGATTGGAATTGGACCATATCGGCACCATATCTTGTTTGCGTGATAGTCTCATGTGCCATACATAGAGGTAACTCTTTCTTGGTATGCTGTCGCGCGTGGTATCTTGCACTTTGCTAAGTAGCCTCACACTGTCAATTAAGATATCGCTGTTTTCTGGAGTACTTGCAACATTGTGAAATTGCTGAGTCTTTGGGTGCGTTTTTATCGGTTTCTCATAGATACTTTGATACATATTGTGTGATAAAATAGTCTATGATGACCTGTAACTTACTTATTATCTGCGCAACCATTCCTTTTGATTTTGGTTATATTGGCTATATAAGATGGGAGTTTGCAATAGCTACAAACAGGAAGTTATTGCTAGCCTTGCTGGTGCCATTTGGCATCAAGGAATGTGTTGCCAGATTTTGCATGTGTGCTTGAACCAGAGTCCTTGTGCAGGCACTAGTGAATGACTATGATTTTTTCTTAGTTATAACCTATATATGATTGTGCATCGTACCAAGTTTACTGAAGAATTTTCCTGTGGTAAAAAGTAAATCATGATGTGCCTGTTATTATTTTTCTCAAACTTTATTTTTGAATATGGTTTCTTTGCCGCATGCTGATAGTGATTTGGTGTATATTGGAAATGAACCAGAGTCCTTGTGCAGGCACTAGTGAGTGACTATGATTTTTTCTTAGTTATAACCTATATATGATTGTGCATCGTACCAAGTTTACCGAAGAATTTTCCTGTGGTAAAAAATAAATCATGAAGTGCCTGATATTATTTTTCTCAAACTTTATTTTTGAATATGGTTTCTTTGCCGCATGCTGATAGTGATTTGGTGTATATTGGAAATGAACCAGAGTCCTTGTGCAGGCACTAGTGAGTGACTATGATTTTTTCTTAGTTATAACCTATATATGATTGTGCATCGTACCAAGTTTACCGAAGAATTTTCCTGTGGTAAAAAATAAATCATGAAGTGCCTGTTATTAGTTTTCTCAAACTTTATTTTTGAATATGGTTTCTTTGCCGCATGCTGATAGTGATTTGGTGTATATTGGAAATGCTCCCTGACACTAATAATTTACCTCGCCAATGGCGTAATGATTCACCTTTTCCCCTCCAGTTGTGAACTTTGGCTGTTTATCGTTCTGTGGGATATTCAGGCCCAAAATCCTTCTTGTATTAATTGAAGACCGGTTTATTAAGAACAATAGCTTTAGTTAATTAGAATGCTTCATGTATGTTTCAGTGTACATGCTCATATGTTTTACTTATTTAGTGGCCCCAGTTGAGTTGTATTCTCAAACTAATTGGTTGTGTCATTTTCGACTCCCCCAGATGGGCGCGGTGGTAGGGTTGGCTGCCCCGGCTTTGGCTCCGGAATGTTGGCGAGCTGCTGTTTTGAGAACACCAAGGTGGTGTGGGCGACGAGGAGCGACTTGGAGCGGGCGGCCAGTGCTCGCTTCCTGGGGGACACCGAAGAAGGCAGCGACGTTGGTGCGATGAGTTGCGCGGGGTTAATTGGCTGCCGCTCGCCCATGACGATCTAATCCTTGCTGTTGCTGTTGTCTCCCTGTAAGATAGGAGGCCATGTTCTTCTTGTTCTTTGGGATACTGGACAATGATTGTAGCAACTCCTAGAGTCGATCTTTGTGTGTAGCTAGTGTAGTGCTTGCTGTAGTATATGGTCGTGTTCTTCCTTGATTCTACCAGCTCAAGTATAAATTCTATGGAAATGGTGTTGTTTTCCAGCTGGACGGTCATGTATGCTTTTAGTTTCTTTATTACGTGTATCCTACGGAGCAGTACAGGCGAAGCGACTGCAACCTGCCTGATTTACAACTTTGTGCGAGACCCTTTGTATGGTAGTTCGTGATCATACACCTTTAATTTTCCGGTTGTATTGTACAGAAAAGAAAAACTTTGAATGTCTCCTGGGAGGAACAAGATACAAAAATCTGTCGTTATCATGCCTCTGTGTGGTGCGTACGACTCTTGAGTTATATCTTTCATCTTAAAAAGCTGCTAGCTAGTCAGGAGTTGGGTTCTGCCTCGTGAACAATCTAGTGTAGCACGTAGCTTCAAATTAATAGGCAAGTTACCCAAGGACGCTCTGCAGTCCTCCCACATGCATCTGTAGCCATAGTCGCGGGCGCACGTAGTACAAGCTAAGAGACCGAGAAAGTACAAGGAGTTTGGCGCGTCGTCTGATCCAAGTAAATAGGGAGCGCAAAGGATCGATGGAGAACACAATAACTACCTGGCGGAAAATCCTAGCGGCCGCCTCAATTACTGGGACTGAGTAATGTAGCGAGGAAACCAAAGCGACGGTGCTCCACGTCAGCGATCCGAGACATGAGACATCTTGGCCATCCATCCTCTCCATGGCTCCAAACAACAAGCACCAATGCGAAGAAGAGAGAACCGACGGAAAATGTTTTCCCTTGTGCTCTAACTACCTCCAACCCTTGCCTATAAATCCAAGTCCATTGTTAGAAGCCGCGTGCGGGATGCGCGTGACTTGTGACTTTGGACTTGGCGAGTGGAGGGGAGGCGTGGTTATCTGTTGTCGGGTAAGGCGTGGGCGTGGCTTGGATATCTTGGCGAGCCTAGGCGTGGAGCGAGGAAGTTGAGGAGCAGGCCTCATCGTCGTAGATCGGCGGCCACAAGTAAGTAAAGGGACCTTTGTTTGCGGCGTCTTCCCTCTGAGTCTGGAGAATCTAGAAACAAAAATTCCGCTGTCCACGTCCTAATTTCCGTCCCTGGATGGTCGTTTTGTAAATACAAGTGATGGGCCGCTCAGGTTGTACGATGGAATGGGGAAAAAAAAAGGGGTACGCGAGGCTGCTAGCTAGCTTGATCAGGATGTACGATACGAGTATAAAGGCAAGGCTGGGAAGCTAGCTTGAGAGAGACGACAGGACTATACGTTGGCTGGGTTTGATGCGATGAACGCATGGGTTGGCTGGAGCCAGCCTGGCAAAGCGTAGGTACGTTCGCTTGAGTCTGGTTTAAGATGTTTCAAAAAAAAAAAAAAAGAGTCTGGTTTACGATTACTCGTCACGCGTCGTGCTCGTGCAGAACGTGCCGGCGGAGTTCCACAGCGCGCACGGCTACGAGAAGAGGACCCAGGTTGAGCTGCGGATGCGCGGCGTGGCCCGTGAAGGTGTATTCGTATTTATATATGACACTAAGGGATAGAAGAATGTGAAAAGCAACGGATTAAGGCATCGTGGGGTAGGGGAAGTGACGGGGCATTTGTTTAGTGTTCGGAATCAATATGCGGTAACTCCTACATGCACGGCGGTGCGGCACGTTGATCGGAAGAGCAAGGATCGGACAGGAATATTTCTAACTAATGACGTGCTATACGGATGACATGAAGCAATGGGTTGCATGTGGGCTAAACCGGTGTTCCCTGATTAAATTAAGGGCCTCTTTGGATCACAGGGTTGAAAAACACAGGAATATGAAAAACAGAGGAATTTCACAGGTTTGTATGCGTAAAATAGAGGAACCGAAAACAGAGGAAAACTGCAGGATTAGTCCTTTGGATGAAACATAGGAAAAACGTAGAAAAAGTGCCTCGAACCTACACACTTGAGTCTAAAAAAGAGGTTGGAGTGGATGTTCAAAATCCTATGGAATTGAGGCATAGGAATCCAATCCATAGGAATTTAGGTAGTATCATTCATTTGATCCAAAGGCAATCCATAGGAAATAATCCTAAGGATTCGAATCCTCCAAAAATCCTACGGAATTCCTGCAATCCAAAGAGGGCCTAAATGGACATATCAAAGGATTGAAACTGAATGCATCGGGTTAAGTTGGGATATTCTACCTAATTACGTGGTACACGGTTCAAGGAAATGATGTGGACCAATCAGATAGTTGCTGATATGGACCAATCAGCATGTTGAGAGAAATAAAGTTAGTAGTGACTGAAACTTCCCGCATTGAGACACGGGTACATTAGGGGAGGGATTGCAAAGTAAAAGAACAACTTATGACTACATTTACTCCCTCGGTAGTCCCGAATATAGGCAGGAGAGCAGACATGGAGCAAGATAGTTGTTATTTATCATGTCATTTTGTTGACGCGTTATAATGCTATGCAATGCCTACTATTTTACGTGTCGTCCCATTGTTTTGCATTTTATGCATGACATTAAAGTGTAAGACCCATAATTACATGTGTCTTCTCGTCACTACACCCTATTGTGGCCCTCCAGTTATGTCCAGAGATAGCCATTATTAAAGAATAAGACTCATTGTTTCCTCTGTCGTCTTGTCGTCGAGCGTTATTGTTCTATTCTAGGATAGAACTATTGTGTATGATTTATTGGGTCACACATTACTAATTTATGCATAAAATGATAGCTATTACATACTTCAAAATGGTAGGTCAATATATGAGTTTGAGGGACATGATATTATAGGTGTACATGGGACCAATCGGAGAAATATAGTTATCACCGCCTATCATTTTATGTGCCATTTCATTGCTACATTATTATTACATCATTGCTAATTATTTCATGTGTTGCAGGGATTATTCTTTTATGCATAAAATGAAAGAATAATACCGGTCGTTTCATGTTCCCATTTGTATCCACATGTTAGTAGGGCTCTTTTTATTCCCAATGCTATCTTTCAGTGTCGTCACGTGCTAGGAGACAACTATTTTCTATGATTTTATGTGTCGTATCATTGTCACATTTTATTACTCTATGCATGAGATAATAGCAACCACCGATCATGAAATGGTAGGTCAATGTATATTTTCGCGGGCCCTGTTTTTATTTTTTAGTTTTCTCTCCCATTTTTTATTTCGGAGTTCTTACTAAAAAAAAATCCCACCAGTTTTTATTTGGCAGTTTTCCCACCCCTTTGAACGATTGGCAGTGTTCACACCTATTGTTCTTGGTTCTTGGATTTCCTCAATGGTAGTTTTCTAGCCTATTTTTTGGTTTTCCATTTTGGCTCATATTTTTTGTTTAGGGAGTTTTTCACTCGTCTTTTATTGACAATTATCCTACTTTTTATTTTATAGTTTTCCACTCAATTTTTATTTGGCATCGTTCCTGTATGTCTTAGATTTCGCAGTTTTCCCACTTGTTTGAAGGACCGGAAGTTTTCTCAACTCTATTTATCTTTGCAATTTTTTTCCACCGGTTTTTAGCAAAACCACATTTTTGGTTCTCTCGTCTAGTTTTCTCTATTGGTGATAATGTATGTAGGAATTATAGTTTGTAAACATAAAATACCAAATTCGTCAACGTGACTAAAAAACCTTTTTGGAGTTGGAATTTTCTATATGCACCGGTTGTGGGTCTTAATCCCATCCTCCTGAGCGGAATCTACTAGCAAAAAACATTTCTATTAACTGTCATATGAATCAAAGGATGACGAGTTTCAGTGGTACAAAGAGGCGATAAGATCTGGTTGACGATAGTGATGAGCCATGGTCGCCAGTCACGGGGAAGAATAAATCTCTTGTACCATAAAAAATTGTCCAATATTTTTTATATTGGTAGCTCATATATTTTTTACTCTTTACACATATCTATTATCGTGTATTTTCTTCCGTTTATTTATTTTGATGTGTATCACGAGGTTTCACAAACAAGGCCGAACATTACTCCGTGGTCTAATACCACTTCAAATTTAGGGTCGCTCCTGATAATGAAGATTTAGGTTCTATCTAGTTTGGATTGGAAGCATAAAATATCAATTCCTTCAAAATGAATGAAAGTCTTCGGAGTTTACAGTAAATTTTCCCTATGTTTTCAAGACACATACTTTTTTAGTCTCCCCACCCAAATTTCACGTGTAGTGATTACCTAAGTAATATTATCTAGTTATTAAGACCGAAACATCAAGTCTTTCATCATCCACAAAATATCAATCTACATGCATAAAATCATTATAAAGCCCATGTAATGGTAGTCATGCACACCACACGTGATTACTAGCACTATAATACAAATTATCTTGCACATCCTTATTTTATGTATGGAATGAAAGCTATTACTCCCTCCGTCCACTTTTATAAGGCTCACTTCTTACTATTTCAATAGCAAAAAGTGAGGCTTATAAAAGTGGACGGAGGGAGTACCTATAATGGGTCGTCACTGCAATTTTCTGTTTGACGTAACTTCTTACGAGGTCCGATCGAGACGATTTCAATGGTGTTGAAAATTCTTCGAGTGTACCCAGGTGATCCTAGAGGATGTGAGAGCAAAGTTCCCCAACGACTGTGACGGGCCATGGTCTATGTACGGGAATAAGAAGAAGATATATTCTAGACGATTACAAATTATCTAATATTTTCTATATCGATAGTTCATAACCCTGCTTACTCTAGACTGATATATATTCTTGTGTATTTTCTCGTATTTACTTTATCTAAACATGCCAATGTTTTATCTAAACGCCCAATAGTCAAGATAATAATGCGCACCCAGACGCGAAAAGTCGATGACGTTTTGGGACCCACGACGGGTAGCCTAACTGGCGTCGGTGGAGAGATGCGCCTCTCTGTGCCACAGCCACGCGGACGTGACCTCCAGAACTGTCCCATCGCGGCTTTATTGGCTGTCCCCTCACCGCAGTGCATCCCCACATGCGCACATCATGCTCTCTTGCCGCTCCTTTACTCCCCCACCAACAGGAAAAAGACTCGCACGCACACAATCCCCACCGCCGACGACATGGACCAAGATGACCGCCGCGTGCTATGCGGCGATGTGGGCGGAGTTCCAGGTTGCAGAGGCCCACGTGGGGGGAGGGCCGTGATGGCGGAGGACGACGTCGTGCTGGCAGAGGTCAATGAAGATTGCGGCCTGGAGGTCGCGATGGTGCCGGAGGAGTAGGATGGTGGCCAGGCGGCCGCGAGGCGAAGGAGCGCGACCAAGCGCAGGTCGTGATGCAGGAGGGGTCGGCGCCGCAGGCCGGCATTACCCTCTAGGAGGCGCTGGCGATCTTCTATCTCGACCAGCAGCTCGCTCCTTTCGAGGAAGAGCACTTCGCGGCAAATCGCCGAAGAGCGCAACGACGACGCTCTAATTGAGCAGATGTGCGAGCATGGCGACCTCGTCTGGAGGAACCGCGCCATCCTGGAAAGTCTCCAGGATGCGCGGCTCCGCGGCAAGGAGGAGGACGAGGACGTCTACTCTCCGATTGGAGTTCTCGGAGGACGAGGAGGACCATGGCACGCCCGCCAACTCTGATGGGGAGTCTATCCCGCCGAGGACGTCGCTGGCAATACCGGTGGGTGCCCCACCAGACGACATGGAGATGGAGCCCCCCGGCAACGAGCAGGTGGACCTGCAGGAGGCCGCCGCCGCCGTCGAGGACGTGGAGATGGCCATCTCTGACAGCTCGGAGGAGGTGGATCGCCCCACGACCCCATGCATCATCATCTCCTCCGAGGTCGTGTGGGCGACTCGGGGGCTAGATCTCGAGATTGTGACGGCCTTTCCTGGCGCCGGTATTTGATGTCCCCGCCATTAATAGACTAGGTTTGATGCGGCTTCGCAGATGACATATGAGTCTCTTTCGGAGATTTCAAGCAATATTTTGTCGCCAGCTGGTGAAGCCTCCGACCGATGCGCCGCCGATGTTACCTCATGCGGAGGCGTCAAGTCATGCCTGCTATCGACAAGTGTTGCACGGAGGTGTCATATTTAGTTTGTTGATGCTGAATCAAAGCTGGTGTGATAGTGGCGAAAGGAAGACGGTATGGGACGTATGTTTTCATTGTCTTCTCCAGAGGTATCCGGTTATCGTGGCGTCGGTAGCCGGATAAAAGGAGGATGGTACATACGGGCTAGAGGACAACTTTATGCACTCCAATGGAACTACAAGATCTCTGATCAGGCTACGTCGACGCGCGTCTGTGTCGTATCCTTGCTGAAGGTGGACTCAAACTGAGGTGTGAGAATCCGGAGTTCAACCTTGTGTTGACTTATCACCATCCGCACGCGTGCAATGTTTACTTCTTGAAGGTGTAACCTAGGAGTTGTGTATTCGTTTTCTTTACTCTTGTATCATAGAGCTAGTGGCTATCTGGTGGAGTTACTGTAGCGAAGCATGCGGCCTCAGGTTTTTCTTCCAGGTCGATGTTATTTGACCGTATTTTTGAACTCTTCTTTAATAAATCGGCTGTGTGCATCGTTTTGATGCAGAGACTGGGACATAGCTCCCATTTTGAAAAAATTAGAGAAGAAAACAGGTGTGCATTTCTACTACTGCGACAAACATGTCGTTTATTGGGCTGAAGCAAGCGCATGCGGTCCCATCAAGGCACGTTCTAAACTTCCAATCGAGTTCTCCCTCACTTTTTCAATTCCTCTCCTAGAGAGACGAAATAGGCCTGCGCCCCGCTATATTAATATAGCAACCACACGATACAACCACTAGAATGCTGGGGCAGCAGCACAAACATGCCCAAGAGACAAGAAGAGAGAAAGAAAAAGAAGAAACAAATGCCAACGACAGCAGATCGTACAACTACGAATGAACCACAACCGCTGCGCCCACCTAATTTTCCACCGCGCTCCCTGCATACCAAATCGCCGCGTAACAAGCAACCCCTTCATGAAGGAAAGCGACGACGACGACGCTGTTACCCGATCAAGCCTAGGGTTTCCCCCGATACACAAAGGAGAGTGGGGAAGGGTGCACCGACGCCCTTGAGGAAGGAAGGGCGATACCCACAGGCGTCACCGCGTCAGCGCCGGACAAGCCGGAAGGGATTTCTCCCAACCCCCCACCACTCCCCAGGACGATTCACAACGCTCTCTCCGACTTTGCCGCCCACCAGCATGCGCCACCACGGTCTTGGCACCATCCCAAGTCGTCTCACTGAGGTCACCGCCTCGAGGCCTAGAGGACGGAGAACGAGCACACGGTAGATTCGGGCCAGCAGCACCGCAGCCGCGCGAGAGGGTCCGCCTCCACCGCTTTCGCGGTAGCCGACCGGACGTGACAGCAGGGTCATACCAGGCCCTCTGGCCTGGCCGGGCCCAAACATGCCCGCAAAGCCCTGCCGCCACACCATAGCAGGCCGGCTGGCAGCGCCGCCCCGCCCTATATCCACCGTCACCTCATCTCTGCCTCCAGGGAGCACCGCCTCCGTACGGGGCTAGCCGGGCCACCCCAACCCATATCGGGTCCAGATCTGGGCCGACCATGCGTCGCCGCTGCCCGCCGCACACCGCGCCGCCCGTTGCCAATGGCAACGCCGTCGAGAAGACGGCCTCCGGGCTCCACGAACCCAAACACCGGAAGCCGAGCCGTACCGCCGTCGGCCGCGCTCCCCTGGCCGAGACGCCTACGCGCGGGAAGAGAAGGGGCCGTCGCCGCCGGCCTCGCACGGGCAACGCCAGCCGGCGGCGGCGGGAGGGAGGA